>CANXYI010389729.1:0-10277 GCA_948208565.1 Hura crepitans | reverse complement strand
AAATTGTATGCCAAGCTAAACAAGTGTGAATTCTTGTTAAATGAAGTGGCCTTTTTAGGTTATATTGCATCAACAGAAGGTATTAGGGTGGATTACAGTAAGGTTAAGGCTATTTTTGAGTGGAAGCCACCTAGGAATATGACTAAAATGTGAAGCTTCTTAGGATTGGTTGGTTATTATAGAAGGTTTATAAAGGGATTCTCTATGATTGTAGCATCATTAACTAGACTATTGAGAAAAGATGTAAGGTTTGAATGGGATGATAAGTGCCATAAAAGTTTTAAGAAGTTGAAGGCAATGTTAACTGAGGCCCTATACTTGTTCAACCTGAACAAGGCAAGGACTTTATTATCTATAGTGATGCCTCACATAATAGGCTCAGATGTGTATTGATGCATGAAGGTAAGGTAGTGGCTTATGCTTCCAGATAGCTGAAGCCACATGAGAAGAACTATCCCATGTATGACATAGAGTTAAAAGGCATTATTTTTGCATTAAAGATATAAAGACATTATCTATATAGTGAGAAATGTTATATTTATAATGACCATAAGAGTTTGAATTACCTCATTATATAGGGGTAAAACTTAAGGTAGAGAAGGTGGCTAGAGTTGATAAAAGACTATGATTGTCTACTAAATTATCATTAGGAAAGGTGAATGTAGTTGCAGATGCCTTGAGTTGAAAATTCATGGCAATATTGAGAACAATGAATATTAGAATAGAGTATACAGAGGAAGATGCTATATTAGCTAAATTGTAGATTAAGCCTAACTTTAAGTAATAGATTAAAGAAGCATAGACAAAAGATGAATAGCTAGTATAGACTATAAGCAAAGTCAAATAGGGGAAAACCATAGAGTTTGAATTAGGAGAGGATGGATATTTGTACTACCATAGTAGGTTGTGTGTACCTGATATAGATGACCTAAGAGCATAGATTTTGAGAGAGGCATATGAAGCCTTTTATTTTATGCATCTAAGCCTCATTATTGGTGGTCAGGAATGAAACATTATATAGCCAAAATTTGTGGCTAGATGCTTGACATGTTAGCAAGTAAAGGTTAAACATCAAGTTCTTTCTAGATTGCTACATCTAATAGCAATAACAGAATAGAAATAGGAGAAGGTCACCATGGATTTTGTAAGGGGATTACCACTAACAAGGAGCAAGTGTGATGTTGTATGGGTAATTGTGGACATGTTAACTAAGACAACACATTTTATTCCTATAAGGATGGACTATTCCTTAGAAAAGCTAGTACAACTATACATTAATGAGATTGTGAGATTGCATGGTGTGCCAGTAGCTATTATTTCTAATAGAGATCCTCGATTTGCTTCTAGATTTTGGAAGAAATTACATAAAGCTCTTAGGACTAAACTAACATATAGTATAGCCTTCTATCCTCAGACAAATAGACAATCAGAAAGAGTGATACAAGTTTTGGAAGACATGTTATGTAGTTGTGTCATCGAGTTTAAAGGTAGTTGGGATTAGTATGTCATTGGTTGAGTTTGCTTATAATAACATCCATCAAGTTAGTCTAGGTATGGCACTTTATAAGGCATGTATGGCAGAAGGTTCAAAACTCCCCTATGCTAGACAGAGGTTAAAGAAGGCAAAATAATTAGACCTGATTTGGTTAAGGATATAAAGGATAAAGTTAAGATTATTAGAGAGAGATAAAAGCTACTACAGACCGTTAAAAGTCTTATATTGATCTAAAAACAAGGGATATTAAATATGAAGTGGGTGAGAAAGTATTTTTAAAGGTATTTCCATGTAAGAAGATATTCAAGTTTGGTAAGAAAAGGAAAGCTTAGTCTTAGATTAATCGATCCTTATGAGATTACAGAACATATAAAGGCATTGGCTTATAGGCTAGCTTTACTGCTTGAGTTGCATTAGATACATGATGTGTTTTATGTGTCATTGCTAAGGTAGTATAGATCTGACCCATCCCATGTCATATCAGTAGAAGAGAATTAAGTGCAACTAGACTTGACGTATGAAGAAAAACCTATGCAGATTCTAGTTAAAGAATTGAAGCAATTGAGGAACAAATCCATTCATTTAGTAAAGGTGCTATGAAGGCATCACAATACTAAAGAGGTTACGTTAGAAAGTAAGGAGTACATGAAGGCTTAGTACCCACACTTACTTTCATCAAGTAATTTTAAGTATTAAATTATTTAAGAGGCGAAGAATTGTAATGTCTGTAGATCAAGCTTTCATTAATAGTACCTTTGAAGCATGAATAGTGTTCTTAGGAAGCAAAGATATCTTTTGTAAGGCTAATGAATATGCGTGTGACGAGCTAGAAAATGAGAAAAATGGATTAATTTAAAAATTTAGCAAAACTAATAATTCATTTCTTGTAGTAAATTAGTGAACAATAACCTAAAATGAGGTTATGCTAGTAATGACCTGGGATGTGCCTAAACTATAACTCCAGTAAGTCAAAGTTTCATGAATAACACCTCTAGGGCATGAATAGTGCTCCTTGTGAGTCAGGGCACCTTAATAAGGCTAAAAAGGGGTGTATTTGCCATAAACTTTGATAGGCTAGAAAATGGACTATATGAAATAATTTAAAAATTTAGTAGAACAAATAAATTATTTTGGGTTAAGAAATAGTGAATAGTGACATAAAATGAGGTTGTGCCAGAATAGCCTCGAGATGTGCTCAAACGGACTCAAAAATATCATACCTTAACCTCAAAAATTCCAATCTATAGGATGGCAAAGGAATTTTAATTTTTTGAGACCATCTAATATTTATTTGGAATATTTTATTTTAGCGATTGAATAGTAACCATAGTTGTCGATAAAATTTTGACTTGAAATTTTATGGGTCTCTTAATGGCACTAATCGAGGATTTTTAAAACTATAATGAGTATTTTTGGATGTCTACAAAAATTTAAATGAATTTCTAAGTTTAAAAAAATAAGTGAATACGAACCGTTAGATCACCACGTGTCGCTATTTAACCATGCCACTTGCCCATATATATGACCTTACACATGTTGGAAGGCCACATGTGCACAAAATTCATCCTCCACCTCCTTTTCTTCCCAAAAAAATGTTACCACCATTAAAGGAAAGCTTTCCACCATTTTTTTTCTCTTTTCTACACCAATTCTCCACCAAATCTTGCAAACTTTATATGGGAATTTACCTCTATGGTCCATAGAACACAATCCAAGTGAGAGAATGTAGCACTCGAGTTTTGAGACTCCATGAATGGTGCCACAGGGTCCGAGAAGTGCACCTAAGGTGCTGGGTCACTTACACATGGATTGAGGCGATGGCACGAGTTATGAAACTTTGAAGGGCCTTAATTTGATGAAATAGGGAAAATTTAAAATTTAGTAGAACCAATAATTCATTTTGGACTAAAAAAGCTACCCATCAGGGTAATAAAATATTTTTAGGCTGGGACTGACCTAAGATGTGCCCGAATAGACCCAAAAATAGTGGACCCTAAACTTAGAAAATTACACTGAGTCTAATGGTGAAAAATTTTTTGAAATTAGAGGTCATTTGCAAATTCTCGTAATTTTTTAGGTTGGCACACAAATCAAGGCAATCTGAAAAACTACCCTATCAATGGAATTTGACCACAAAAATTTATGAGCAGGTAGAGGGGATTAAAATAAAAATTTTAAAATAGATACTATAGTTTTTTTTAGGTTAGAGTGAATTTTTATGAATTTTTGAAGTTTGCCAAAAAATCAGGATGGTTTGAGAAGTTTTGAGATAACTTTGATATGTCAAGATGGGCCCCACAACATTGCCAAGTGGCTGAGTAACCTTGCCAAGTGGCAAAGGGTATGTGACAAGTGGATTTTTCCTGCTGCCTGAACGACGCTAGTCTCACATTCTTTAGGCTATATCTTTTTGCTCTGGCAACCAAATGGGATGATTCTAGTGGCTAAAATTTTTTCTAAATGTTAGGCACTATGAGGAACAAGAATTAGACCAAAAGGAGCTACGGTTTGGGAGATAAAAATCAAAGAAGAGGACTAGTTAAGAACAATCTAGAATAGTGTATGTAAGGTGAGTTTTAAGTAATTCCTCCCTTTCTTTTCTTCTTTTTGGCTGCCAATTGATGTTAGGATGTACCTAAGACATGTATGTGTGTGTGTGTGTATATGGCATTAGTAGCCATTGGATGGCATTTGAAGGGCTACGAATAAGGGAAAAGAGTATTATGGAAGTTGGAAATGGGGTTGGTAGCATAAGCTTAGATGGGAATGACATATTCAAAGTGATATGTAAGTGGTCTTTCTTTCTTCATGTGTATAGGTGACAAGGTTAAACAACTTTGAATTAGGATGCCTAGAATGATGTATGTAAAGTTGAATTCTTCCTTGGTGATGTTGCTTCCCTTGAGTATTTAGTGGAATTGAGCATGTTGTTATTAATGTTTACTTATTTAGCCTCATAAAACTTGTTAGAATTTGCTACCTATGGTTGTTTAAGTGAGTAAATTACTACCTATGATGAATTTATATTGTGCATGGCATGCTAAGATGTGAAATAATTAAATTTGGGTAAGGAAATCACCATGGAATGTGCATTTTAGTTTGTACTCGTGAGATATAATCAATAATTTCTAAGAAATGTTGTTTTGTGCCTTAGCTAAATTAAATTGGATTGAGATGTTTATGTCTATAATTGAGTCCATGGCATGGAAATATGATTGATTGTGGTGATCATGTTGAAAGGAATGGAAATCAAGTCCATTTCCCTTAAGTATCTGAAAGGAATGGTTACGACATATTGAATAGGAATTTTAAGTTGTTAAATGGTATTAAGCACGTTACTTTAGCTTGATTGTTGGCATGAAATGGTTAAGGAAGTAGCTAAGTATAGGACATAGTAATATCACAATATACACTTGAAAATATGCCTTGAAGTGGCTAAGAAAGTTTGAGTTTAAAACATATAGTTAAAGCTTAAAATAATGACTTAAAAAGTGGACTAAATGAACTAGTAAATTGGACCTTAATTATGCCTTTGAGAGGCCAGAATTGAGTTACATTTTGGCCATGGTATTGGCCTAGTTCTAGTTAGCTTTAGTGCCTATATTTTAGCCATGGATTTGGCCCAATTAAACATGGCATTTATGCCTAGATTTTGGCCATGGAATTAGCCGAGTTAAAGTTGGCATTGTGTCTAGTAAAGTATTAAAAAGAAACTTAAAAATTGAGTCAAATTTGGACTTAAAATAGTCCTAGAAAACTGTCTTCAAAAATGATCGAAATGACATGTAACTGTCTAGTTAACCTCTACCTGAATAAAAAATGTCACTAGATAGGAAGCATTAACCATTTAAGTGTAAATGCCCTGATAAATCATAATATAAGATATCCTAAATTTTGGCAACAATAGACTAAAAAAATTGTGTTAGAATTTTACCCGATAGAGCCAAAAAGGGGTTATACCAATTTGAATAAAATTTTAAAATATAAGATAAAATTCTTAACTATCTATTTTTGATACTTAAATATTAAAAGAATAATTTTGGTTAATAAATAAAGTTAAATTAAGCTACTTGTACCATTGGTTAGACACCCACTGGATGGGTTAACTAGTCAACTTAGGGTTTTGTAGTTGCTATTTCATTGGTGGCTGGAGAGGACTACAAAATGATATCCATTATGTCACCTAATTATTAATGGTATTCATTGATGGCTTGAGAGGTCTACGGATTGATCTTTATTATGTCAACCAGTTATTGATGATGATTTATGGTTGGGGAGGCCCACGGGTTAATCTCTATTATGCCACACAACTACAGTTATTATGTCTAAAGAGGCTACAATTGATCTCCATTATGGCATATATACCAGTGCAGTGGCATAGGTCTAGAATTGGGACCACTGCACTAGTTTATTATCCATTTAGATCTAATGCCTTAAAGTGTTCTCTTCTTAGTTAGGCCAGAGAATTAAATTAAGTAAATAATTAGACTGATTATGAACATAAGTATTAAGCATAATGGAATAGTATTTTCTATGTTTTGATAAAATGCAAGGTAAAGAGTATTTTGGTCATTTTGCATAGATGTGCCATATAAGTTTTAGTGAAGTAAATTAAGTAATAAGTAGAATAATCATTAAGAATGAAGTTTAATCTTATTGAAGGACTTAGAAAATAGTAAAAATATAGTCAAATGGTATTTTGGTAAATTTTCCACATATAAGTGAATAAAGTAATTTTTGGTAAAGCATGCTCATAAAAAATAATAATACTTGTTTAAAATGATTTATTTGAGGCAAAAATACTATTTTTAGACTTTAAAATACCTTAGGGGTATTTTAATAAATTGGCACCCTAGTGAATAATTAAGTCATATATTCTAGTAAAATAATTCTTAAATAGTACAAGTAAGTTAATGATGTAAATACCATGATTAAATTGCTTTAAGTTTACCACTAGGTATCTCATATACTCAGCATACTGATTTTGTGGTGCAAGAACACAATAGTAGGACCTACCTCATAAAGTATAATGATAGTGCTTCAGAGGATACAAGTGAAGACAGTGGAAGAAATTATTATACAGTTTGGTTATCCATATACTTAGGTGAGAGTTAGGAAGAATTTGTATATAGGTTGTGAAAAAGTAATGTAATTAAGTAAATATGACTTGTTAAAGTAAATTGAGTAGTTATATACGTTCGTTGGTGAATGTATATCATAAGTGATATGTGTTGTTGGTGTGAGCTTAAGGCTCTATATTTTTGCATATTTTATCTATGGCCTAAGGCCTGAGCTTGATGTGTGTTACATGATGATGATACGATGAGAATGGGGGGCCAGATGGGTCCAGGTGTTGTGATTTCTTTATAGAAGTGTTAAACAGGCTTGTTTAAAATTTTAGGATAGGACCTGGGCAGCTATTATGCTGCTGGATTTTTAGGGATTATCTAAATATTATAAGATTTCCTCTGTAATAACTAAACCAGATAGATTTTAACCTAAATGGATTATTAGAACTGACTAGAGTGATTTTAGAGTCAGATAGAATAATCTAGAGTGAAATTGGTAGGAGTTAAACAAATGACCTCGAGTGAAATTTTAGGATAGGTGACTTGGTGGGAAGTACACTGCTTATTGGGTTTCTTCGAGAATCCAGTAAGGGGTGTCACATTTAGTGGTATCAGAGCAAAGGTTCATGGTTCCTTGGTAGAGTACATGGATATCAAAGGGTTAAGTTTTAATTCCTCTAAACTATTATGCTATCCTAGTCTAAGAAGGGAAAGTCTTTTATAGTGTAGAAATGACTAGTTTAGTTGCCCAAAGGAGGGGTTATGGAAACAATTGATTTGATAACCATACTTATACCAAGAGCAGGTTTTGTATCAGCATTTGAACTTAGTTATGCTACTCAGTAGCAAGCGTCAGGAATGATTGACTGATAGTAGGCAAGAGAAACCCTATCCTAGTATAGTGAAAAGTAATACATGAAAGGATTTTACTAGATTTTCTAAAGTATGATCAAGAAATTATTTTCAATGACACATATATAAAATATAAGAGATTCCTTATAGGACTGAATGTAAAACCAAGGCTACAGATAGCTAAACTTCAGAAAGAGGGATTTGGTAGTATTAGTATTAGTTGTATGTAAGAAAAGGTCAGTTACAAGCATAGATTCAGTTTAGGTCCCAGTACTAAAGAAGGTACTATGAGTGGACTATCTATATGTGTTTATTGTTAGAAAAGGCACTAGGAACAGTGCAGAGGAGGCAAGTAAGAAGAATGTCTCTAATGTGATGTTAGAGGCCACCATAGAGAAAGTGTTCTCAGGGACAAATAAAAGGTGCTCAAACACAGATATCTGATATTACACCCTAGAGTAGGGGTTAGAAATAGACTAAAGGAGAGTAGTCCAGTGTTAGTCAGGGTGCTAGAATTAAGGCTTATGCTTTAACCAAGTAGTGTTTAGTGAGACTGAAAAAGTGGCTACAGCACCAGATAGTATGACTAGTATTTTAATTTAATGTTTCAGTCTTAGCTATAATAAACCCTAATTTTGATGCCCTTATGTGCATGTACTGCACAAGTATAGGATAGATAAATAAGGCCTGAGTAGGTAATGTAGACATTGGAGTTAACAACCTTATAGGACAGTGTGTGACTTTGAAAGGGGTGTATAAAAGATGCCTTTAGCGATTTAGGGGCATGGATTGTTGTTGGTCTAAGTAAGTTGTATTTCAATAATTGAGGTACTTCTAGGATGGATTGGTCTATTGAGGATCAGGCTATGACTGAGGGTGACCATAGGAAGTTGACCCTTTAAACTGTATAAAGATTAATAGAGACAAGGGATGGTGAGAGAAATTTCTTGGACCATTTTATCTTTGCTATTAGAATATAATAACTCGTTCGGGAGGAGAGAGGTATGTTTAGCCTAAGATATTGATTTGACTTATTTAAATTTGGTCTAGTATATCTATTAATTAAAGCTCAGTTCTCTAATATATTCTTATTGATCTACTAGGGTTATCATCTCGGACGAAACTGGATTTTAAAATAGAGGTGTATCCTGGTATTTCTCCAGTGTTTATTGTTCTTTATAGGATAGCATATGTTGAAATAAAAGCACTGAGAGTATAGCTATAAGAGTTATATGATAAGGGTTTTATCAGACCTAGTATAATTTTTAGTGAGTGTCTAAGCTGTCTATGAGAAAGAAAGACAGATTGCTTGGGTTATGCATTACCCTAAAAGTGGTAGAACAGAGTTAATGTGTAGGATTAGTATCCCCTATTCTAGTGGATGATCTTTTTGATCTTTGAGAGAGGCTGGTCCTTTTTCTTTTAAAGTTGATATGAGATTTGAATACTATCAACTAAGGTTTTAGGGAAGCTGATAGTACTAAGAATGCTTTCGAGACCCAATGAGGACGTTGTGAGTCTTTGGTAATGACATCAGAGCTCACTAATGCCTTAGCAATTTCATGGATTACAATAGGCAAAACTTTTAGTTTTATGTATGCTAGTGGTGATAGTGTTCCTGAATAATCTTTTGGTGTACTCTAGGAACTAAAGAGGGTATGAATAGCATCTAAGGTTTGTGATACAAACCTTAAAAGATTGATGGTTGTATGCTCAACTCAATAAGTATGAATTTGGCAAATGAAGTTTTTCTTTAGGTAATATAGTTCCATAAGGAAAGTTAAAATTTGATCTTAGTAAAGGTAAGGTAGGGTTAGAATTGAAACCCTTTAGGAATGTAACTAAGGTGACAAATTTTTTGGGCCTAGGTGATATTAAAAAGGGCTTGTAAGAGGACTTCTATTATTGTTACTCCTATGATTGGACTAATCAGAAAGGTGGTGAGGATTGTATGAGATAATAAATGTCAAGATAGTTCTGCTAAGTTAAAATAGAGGTTAATAGAGGTTCCTATCCTGATTCAACTTAAATAGTGTGAGGACCTTGTTATGTGCAGGGTGCCTTGCTAAATGGCTTGTTAGATGTTAATGTGAGATGGAAATGTTGTGGGTTGTGCTTTAAGAAAGTTAAAGCCATGAGAGAAAGATTATCTTACCCTTAATTTTTGGTTAGTTATTATTGACTTTGCTTGGAAGCATATGATGTCACTATCAGTATAAAAGGAATGCTGTATAAGTATAGATTATTAGAGTTTAAAATATTTCTTTACTCAGGAGAAGGGACCTAAAATAAAGAAGTTAGATAGAGTGGATTTAGGATTTTAATTGCCTAATTAACTACCTACTAGTGAAAGGTACTATGATAGTAGAGGCTAGGTATAGGAAAATCTATGGTGACCTAGAGAGATTATAAATGTCAGGTTACTAGTTATTTCAGAAGAGGTAGTAATGGCTGAATTACAAGTAAAGTCAGATTTTAGATAGCAAATTAAAGAGAATCATGTGAGTGATAAGTAAATGGTTCAGATAATTAGCAAAGCCAAAGACAGGAAGACCACAGGGTCTCAGTTGATAGTAAGTAAGTAGTGGACTCATCAGAATAGATTGTGTACATTTTGTACAGAGGATCTGGGTTGCAGATGTTTAAGAAAATATATGAGTCTCCTTGTTTCATATATTCTAATAGGAAAAATCTAAGCTTGATAATTTTATTTCTTGATGGTTTGGTATGGAAAAAAATTTGGTTGAGTATGAAATTAAGTATTTTATATGCTAGCAGGTGGAAGTTAGGCATCAGAATCTTTTTGAATTGTTATGTCCTACAGCTATATTAGAGTGATAATGAGAAAAGCTAACTCTAAG
>CANXYI010389680.1:0-15043 GCA_948208565.1 Hura crepitans | reverse complement strand
AGCATTAGAGTCAAAGTATATCGCTCTATATTTAAGATAGTGATCTTAAGTCTATACTTGCACCACTAATATAATGAGATACTTTCATTGATATTGATTAAGTATCCATATGAAGATCTCTTAGTGGGTCTCTAATTTACTTACTTCCTGAGTAAGCATCCATATGTTAATTCCATACATCTCTTTGCATACAGCTTATGAGAATTAGTGCTTAATCTAATCAAGAAGTATAACATATGCCGATCTTTTTGCATTAATTTCCCATTTTGTTAATAATATGATCAAGGATTTTTAGGTATTATCACATTTGCATGCAATAAGAATCTCACATTATACACACTTTATAATTTCCTCTACACTATGATTTTATAATAGGGACTTTATAACATGGTTTAAGACATTGCAAATAATTATAAGTAATATATAAAAGTACCATGATATAAAGAGAAATGCCTTCTTATATTAACTTACAGGGTTTAAATACAAGAATATAACCCTATTGCATTAGCTCTAGGGCATACAACTAACACCTTTGCCTAAAGTAAAGTTGGTCTATGTAAATGTAGCTTATCATTGTAAAAACTACTTTAAACATTTAGTTAGTGATTGAGATGCTATAAAGTATAAAGAATGATATAGATTATAAAAATAACAAAGTCTACTCCTCCAATTGAGCTCTTGGATCTATATTATTCACTTAGTAGTCTCAGTTGTATCATTGAAAATCATAGACTATAATATAATGAAAGTAAAATAATGACTTTAAAATTACTTGATTTGAACTCCCAAACAATGAGCAAAAGTTTAAGTTTCGAAAGAATAGAATTAAAAGTATGGGTTAAAACTTGTAGAGTAGCTTTTCATGCAGGTTAATTGCATAGAATGCTTAAAATCCACTTTCCAAGCATATAAAGGAGTATTTATAGGGTTTTCTCAAGATAATCTTTATAAAAATTAGATTGATATCAAAAAATTTAGTATAATTAGGAAGTAAAAATCAAACAAGAAGTCTATATTTATAAAAGCTTTCCAAGGTAAGGTTTATGTAAACTTAATAAGAATAATATCCATGCAAACAAGCTTAAAAGGAAATCCATACAGACTTAGGGCCTCACATAATAAATCCATGTAGACTTTAGGTATAGACTATTGCTTGTTATTTGGTCATCTCTTATTATCATCATAGCCTAGGAACTAGGCATCTAAAATAAGTAAAAAAAAGATATCATAAAAAATAAATAGGAGTCATATATAAAATAGGTCATTAGTTTATTTAATATGACCTGACAATTGATTCAAAATTCTCTAAGGAAACTTAGATTAATTGCCTAACCTCATTCAAAGATTGGCCTCATTAAAAATTATTTTTATGGTGACTTTTATTAAGAAAAATCAAAACAAAAATTTAAGAAAACACTAATTATTTAATTATAAAAATCATTGATGTTGTGTTAGTTTTACATGTAAAATTTGGTTTAATAAAATTACCTATTATAAGAGGAAATGTCCCAAAATTATAAATGTTAAAAAATACAATCCATAAAAGTTATAACCATAAAGAATCAAATATAAAGAACAATTAAATAAATATTGAGATAAGGCTTGGCTCTTTAGTTCATCATCCTTGTGGACCTCTTAGGAACATGTTTGTGACTGAACTAAACTTTTCATAACATCATTAGTTCAACCAGATATGGTATGTGCAAAAGGAAACAATAACCGTATAGACCTTAATCATATGTAGGATCATAGAATCACATTAGTACAAGCATATTTAAAAAAAAAATAAGTAAAACATACATACTACTTAATTAAATATTCAATTATTCTATAACATGACAAACAAATTATGTCTATGCAAACATCCATTCAAAGTGAAGCTAGTCCATACGGACTTAGTTTATCAATCCAAAAATAATTTTAATTATTTAATTAATGAATAAAATAATACAAGGATAATAATAATGAAAATTGGGAGAGTAAGAAAGTTTACTCCTCTAATTGAGTTTTGGATCCATATTAATCACCTAACAACCTCAATTGTGTCTTTAGAGATCATAGACCATAACAATAAGATGAAAATAACACAATAGACCTCAGAATTACTTAAGTAGAACTCTTAAACAATGAACAAAGGTCTGAGTTTAAAAAAATGAAGTTTTGAGTGTGGTTTAGGATTAAAAAAGCTCTCCATATTGGTTATTTACACTAAATGTTTGAAGTTCCCCTTTTCAAAGGTTAATAAAGAGGTAGTTATAGTGTCATTTTTTATATAATTAAGGTAAAATTCATTAATTGAGGAAATTCAATTTGATCAGGAAGTAAAAACCAAATAAAAAGTTTCAACTTCTAAAAGATTTTAAAGATAAAGTCCATGCAAACCTAATTGGACAAGGTTAATGTCCATACGACTAGCATGAAAAGAAGTCTGTGCAAACATAATTTCTCCATACTAAACTCGTGAGGACATTAGGCTTTAAACTTTGTTCATTGTTTTGAGTTGTCTCTGATTATTATCATGGGTCCAAACCTAAGTATCTACACTTTTATAATGGTAATTGTTTTTCATTCTTTTGGCATAATTTATTTAATCCCTTTGTTTTATCTTTACCTTGTAATTTTTTTTAACACATGTAATTACATGATACTTTTACTTTTCTATATAATTGAAAAGTGTATATGTGTAATACTATTATTTTATTAATTATACATGTCAAATGTATTCTTTATCCGTATGCCTATGTATGTTCTCAT
The DNA here is from genome assembly GCA_948208565.1 of Hura crepitans. Lineage (NCBI taxonomy): Eukaryota > Viridiplantae > Streptophyta > Magnoliopsida > Malpighiales > Euphorbiaceae > Hura > Hura crepitans. The sequence continues at coordinate 12,289 of CANXYI010389680.1, read as the reverse complement.
CATTTCAATGTTTTGAAATCATGGGTTTGAATTCTTGATATTAAATTTTCCAATCTAAAGTATATTATTACACATTAAAGATGAATTAGAATTTTCTTAAAACAAGTAGAATAATGAGTATGTTCTTTTGATCTATACATGTATTAGGAAACCTTGATGTTTCATTGACAAATTGAATAGCTCTTTTAGTAGATAGGGTAAGCATATTATCCTCTTGAATTACATTGTTGTTTTAGGTAAAACCATCTACTTGAAACTTTAGCAATAAAAATTTATTTGATTTAAAATTGTTTGATTAATTTTTATATCTTTTATCAAATCAATTTTATCAAAGGTATATCCATTTTTTTGCAAATTTTTATTATTTATTTATTATATTAATTGAACTATGCATATCTATTATTTAAATTTGATTGTGATTAAATCTTGTTAGTTTAAAGCTATAGATTTTAAGGACATGCTCATTCATTGTTATTTAGTACTCTCTCTATCTCAAGTGTCACTTTTTTAAGAAAAATGTTTTCCATCTAAAATGTCAGCTTATAAAATAAAGATAATATTTATTATAATTATTTCAGTTTTACCTTTTATATGATTATCAATACTATCATTGTTGTCTTTATTTAAATTTTATCTTTTGATCCTTTTTCTTACTTTATTAAATGTAAAGTTTGTCCAACATCTTATTCGTATCAAAGTGGGTTAAAATTTTGGTAATTTGCATGAGATACTATTAATGAAAAAGTACTAACCTTAAAAAGAAAAATACTTCAATTATATGATTATCTTAAAAAGAAAAATACTTCAATTATTTACTTAATATGCATGAAAAAGAAAAAAGTGACACTTGACCTCAGATAAAGGGACTAAATGCAACACCCTTATACCCAACTGATAAACTAGTATAGGTACAGGATGTTTCCCATCCGAATCAATCTTCGTACCTATTTTGTCACCATTACCATTCTCTAGTGATCAACTCAGTATAAATGTTTCTACTAATACATAGGTATTTTTAAAACACACATTGTATATGATATACATATATCACATTTACTTGACACATATAAAACAAATGTTGATATTATTAGTATAATATTAATAATCAACTATTATAACTTTCAACTAAAAAATCAAATGGAAATAAATACAACTAAAATTATAATCCATTTATCTTGTGTCTAATGATATATGTAATTCTGAACAACAATTATTTAATAACAATACAAGTACACATTCAGCACGTTAATAATGCCCGTGGTGAGCTCTTCTTACTTGTGTCTTTAATTTATCTACTTTAGCTAATGCTAGGACTCGATCTGTCACTTTGCTAGCCTTGATTGATGACCTATGCATTTGCAAAAGGAGCTAATGCACTAAGCATAATTGCTCAGTGGTGTATTCTAATCCTATGGAAATTAAATCTTTAAATTTTAGTAAATAATAACCATTAGTATAAACTCATTATAATTAAGTCTAACATTTTTGTAATTGTTCTATTCATAACTTTCTTGTCTCATCCCAATTTACCTTTTTATTAGGTAGTGATTAGGTGTTATTATCTCTTATGCCCATTTCTAAATATAAGTCTGGTGATAATATAGCATATTTTCATTGTGTCATGCTTTACTGTATCCTCTAAGAATACACTCATATCTTTCCTTCATACATTCTCGTGGATCGTAATTATTCCTCTCCTTTCATTATATTTAACTGATCATTTTTCTCTTTTTAACTTATGTATATCTATAATTAATTAAGTTCGTTCATAGATACATGACACATGTTCTATCTCGATATGTATAAAATTTATGATGAAATGTATATTATGTATCAATGATAATGTTTATTATTATATGATTAGTTTCTTTTATCTATTATTTCAATTCATCTCCTTCTTCATTTTATTTCCTTTCCCTTCCTTTTTCTTGTTTCCCAAATTCAAATATTATAATATCTTTAATGGTATATTAATCATTTTAGATCTCATCATTTTTTATTCAACCCATTTTTGGTAGATAAACTCTCAACACTAAATGTTGGGATCTAAACTTATGCAATGGCCCACATTATAGACCTCAATAGTTACATTTACCTATGTCTATTTGATAGCAAAAATTAGTTCATAGGAACCTCCTAATACTAGAATGATAGGGATTAGTCCTACTGGACCTCCCAATAACAGGATAGTAAGGATCAGCCTTAGCAAACCTCCTAATATCCTAACATCAATGGGTAGCAAGGATCAGTCTGTATGGACCTCCTAATATCCAAGGTAATATGTGTAACAGGGATCAGCCTATATGGACCTCTTAATACCTAAAGTGTGCAAGGTTCATATCCAAAACCTTAATGGCTACACCTACCTTACAACGCAATTTGGCAATGATCCATATGGTTTAAAGCCATTAGCAACTGCTAACTCCCTATTTGATCGATCAAGCTATCCAGTAGATGACTAGATTATATGAGCTTTAACTCTGATTTTATCAAGTTATCCACATTTCATTAGTCATTTATCTCATGTCAATCAGGTTTAAATATCAATGTAATCATATTTCATTGTCTTTATACCTCATATCCCATGATCTCATCTCTTTTCTCTTTCTCATTACCTATTTCTCTGTAGTGATTTTTCATAGGAATTCAAATAGATATTCTTGGTTATGATAGGCTCATTCTCATTTTCACAATTATAGCACACTTTTCATCATCATAGTATGCTCATCAAAATCATGGTATACTTATATATACTTATCATGAGTACTTTTACGTACCCAATCTCAATCTCATTACTCTATTCTTTTTACTCATAGTAATTTTCATCATCATTTGTTAGTATGTTCATATAATAAATCTTCTCATTGACGACTCCGTGAGTTGTACCATTTATATGTACTTGTGTACATTAAATTCATTTATTTAAATTAGGTTTGCACCTATTTATTTTATTTATTTGATATATAATCTCTCTCTTAGGGATATAATTAATTTCCTTTAGGTAATCTCCATAAACACAATAAATTTCACTTTAATTCTCGATAAATAATCCCTATGTAGTTTGTTTTAATTTAAAATTCTCACTTATGATATAATTTACATTGATTATTTTTAAGTCCTTTTTTTCCTTCTTTAATGTTGTTATCATTACTATTATTGTTATTATCATTAATATTGTCATTCCCATTATTATTAATATTATTATCATCATCATCATCATTATTTCCATTAGTAGTGTCTTATTCATTTCGATAATTTACCCATATATTTATATTTTTCTTATTATGTCCATTAAATAATTTCCTTTGTTTAAATGCTCTTAAGTACTTATACATACATTTACTTTAATACATTTATCATATTTTAGATAAATTACGCATTAAATCCTATATGTTCCCGTGCTCCTTATTTTTTCTTGTCTTTTATTTGAATTTGTAATTCTTTAAACTATGTATTCATAATTGATTCAATTTTATTTCTACTTCATTAACTCTTTTAATTCCTTATTCATTTATCTCGTTGTATCTTATATCCCTCCTTACACTTTTGTGTGATCAGTTAGTCACTTACAATTATTTATACGTACCTATTATTCACTTAAACTTACGTATTTTGCTATAATCAATTTATTTCCTCCTATTAATTATGGTTTATATTGTTTCCATGTTAGCTAAAACATATTATATACATTTTGGAATCTCATATATCTAAGCCCTAAGTATTCATTCCAATTATTTAATTTTCCCACATCAAATTCTTCATCCATCATTATAATGCATTTACATTAAATTTATTATAAAATGACCAATATTACTTGGTATCTATTTTAGCCTTATTTGATCTCTTATCCTTATTATTCTATTTCAACATTTTAGCCACTCTAACATAACTCCCTTAAATCATAATTATGTTTCCTAACTCTTAATCTTACTATATTTAATTATTTAAGCCAAGCAATAAATATCCATAATATACAAGATTCCTAAAATTCCATAGTTAATGTAAATTTATGCTAACTAAATTTCTCCTCTCTTTTCCCTATTTTCCATGCCCCTAAACATCCTAACATGAATCTCATAATATTTCCATCCATGCAATTTATTCATCCAAGTCAACATATTTACACTACATCTCATTTATACCTTAAACATATATAACCCATAGTTTAGAATAGGCATACCTTCTAATGAGCTCTAATTCATGGCTTCTTCATCTCCTCTTTCATCTTTCCATCTCCTATCTATCCATTTCATCAATTTCATAACCATATTCCTCACTAAAAAGTCACCTAAAAATTATTAGTCTCACATAATTCCATTAAATTCCATAACTAGTTAACAAAAATCCTTATGTAATTCAATAAATCACTTAAGCAACAAACTACTTACCCACCTTAATTGCCTTTCAATTCCTCTTCTTTTCTTATCTCTTTTCTTCCCTAAATTCCACCTCTTGTCAAATATTCATATAAGCCATCAACCTATATTAATGTGGTTTATTATTTTAATAGGAACTAATTAGGTTAATGAAAGAATTTTTGGGACATAGAGAAATGAAAATTTTTGCCAATCGAGATAAAGATAAGGCTCATTTTGGCTACAACTAAAGTGAATAATTTAATATTCTTTGGCCTTTTATAGGTGGAATGAATGGCTAGGATTAAGACACCACATTTATACATGGATGGCTCAATAGAATCCATATGTATATGTATTAAAAATATCATTTAATTAATTACACCTTATTAATTCCCTCTTTTTACATGGATGGCCATGATGAATCTACATCCCAACTTGATCCAAGGGCCTAAAATGCTCCTTACACAATTATTTGTCATTTTCTTTACATATATATGCATTTAATTGAATTTATTTTATTAACTTTTTTCTCATAGTTTCCATCTTAAAAAAATTCTAACACTGTGATTTTTGGATTCCTCATAATTTTTTACCATTAAGATGTGCCACTTTCAAAATTTTTTTAGCACATTTTTTGAATTTTTCTATTCAGCTTTAACTAATTTACAATTTGTTATACACCATAATTTAGATTTTATTTTCAAATTTTAGCCCCTTATACAACCTCAATTGCTCCTTAATTTTCACCATAATGCTTCTCATAATTAATATGAGTTTTTGGCTGGGTTAACTCTATTAGGCGTAAAAACACTATTCATGAGCCCAAATGTCACTATTCACTGAGGTCCACTCCTAAACCTTATTTTCTCATATTTTTTATCATCATTACCAAGCCACATGTCACTTTTTTTTATTACTCCCATGTGTCTCTCTCCTCTTTTTGACTATGAATAGTGAATTTTCCATTTTGCTTTTGGCCTTTTCATGAAATTACCATTTTGCCCTTCGATCATTTTTTACTCCGTGGTTCACACTAACCAACTCTACATAACCCATATATCCATTTCATTCTCCAATTTTTCTTCTAATTCCATTTTTATCCTTATGAAAATCAAACCAAAAGTCAAGGTCTAACAATAATTATCTACTTCGATAATTATCCGATTTGCTTGTCTGAGTGTTTTATTTGAATTGGGATAGATCCAAGGTGAAATTAAAAGGGGGCTAAAACATATATATGAAGAACACCCTACCCTTTATTTATTTCCATCTCTATATTTCAATCTATTTGTTTATTAAAGATTGGTGAGATATCGAATTATGAAATCTTATTTGATTTTGTTTAATAATAATTATGTAATTTGTTATTGGAAATTTTATTTTCAAATTGATATATGTGTTTAGTTATTATTTTATTTGTATATAACTCTATCATAAATAATTTATTATCTAGTTAGTATCTTTTCTTACTTTATTTTTGTTATAATTTTAGTATATCACATTATCACTAGAGTCACATGTCAATAGTCATGCATTAAAAACATGGATAGATATTTATGACGTGGCTATGTATTATATACTTATAGCCTTTCTTTATATGGAGTACAAATTTTTTTTAATCATACTACATTAAAAACTTATTGCATCATATTGTGTGTTTTCAATTTTATTGATCATACCAATTTCTAAAAAATAAGATTTGATATTATTTTGTTAAGCATATATATTCCATACATGTCCTAAATATTGATACTGTTTCTCATAAAATTATTTGTATTTTCATCCAATTATTGTTATAATTATCATTCATTTAGTCATTGATTTAAATCACGTCAACTCTTTTTTAGGTTCAAAGGAAATTTTAAATTTGCTTAATGAAAAAATGAAAGTTGGGTCTATAAAATTTTGTTAGGGTATTAATAATGAAGAAAATTGAGACCTACCAAGAATAGAATTCCTAATTGTATAATGAGCAACAAAAATAAGTTACAAATATAGGTATAATAAAAAATTTTAATATCTTAAAAGAACAAGGAAAGCTAAATCTTATTAGGGTTAGGACACTTGCCATAATAGTAGGTCTAAACGCTATATAATAGATAAGATCCCACATTATCAGGTATGCAATCTAAATTGATTGTTAAAAGTCTTGATTCTCTATGATCACCTAACTAACTTAAGCATCAAAGTGCTAATCCTAAGAGAATTGGTGTTATTTCTCATCTATTTATGAGTAAAGTGGAATTACTCACTCAGTAGTCATCTAGTAGCACGAATAAACCACTGTCCTCATAAAATTATGGTAATTCTATAATTATCAATTAGTGCTTTCATTGAGAGTTATGAGCTAATAAGAGGAAAATAATTTATCAATCAAGGGTGTGGACCAAATATTGAAAGGCACAAGGCTACCTATCTTTAATGAAAAAGAGAACAACTAGTTGTCTTGAGAAAATGACCTGCCTCAAACTACAACTCTAATTACAAAGGACAAATTGGACAATGCCCTTAATGAATTTCAAGAATGCATGTATATAGAATTCTTACAGCAACTTCAAAAATTGGTACCTAAAGCCATAGTTGAATCCAAGAGATGCAATAAAAAGAGAAGACATTCTTATAGGTCCTCAAGTGACTTTAGCAAGAAAATTGACATGCAAAAAAAAAGAGATATTTAAGCTCCTCCTCAATCAATACCTAAACTTTGACCACTAAAGAATTAAGAGGTAGATGTAGGTATCATGCAAAAGGCCAAACAAATAGCCCAACAAGTTCCTCTAGCAACAGTGATAAAACCCAAGAATCAATGAGAGGATAAAGTGAAGAGAAAAATGACTCAAAAAAGTAATCCAAAAACAAAAAGGAAGAGGAATAATACAAGCTCAATAAATATTTCAAAATTTTGTCAAGAAATACAAAATAGGCAATATCATAAAGCCAAAATTTGGAGAAAGAAAAAATTCTCCATTATATTAAGGAATCAAGGTAGTTAAATTCCCTAAGCCTTGTTGAGAAATTTGAATGGAAAAATACAAAGGGAAGGCTGACCTAAGGAACCATTTATCTGAATATCTGATGTTGGTTAATATGATAACATTCAATGATGCAATTATATATAGAGCTTTCCTGAGAGCATTCACTGGAGATGCATTAAAATGGTTCATGACCTATTTCTAAAGTTAATGACATTTTTCAAGCAATTATCTAAAAATTTTAAAACAAGATTCATCATCGAACTCAAAAGTAAAAGGATAGTGACAAACTTGCAGGCAATTTTACAAAAAAGATTATTAGAGCCTCAAAGATTTTATAAAAAGGTTCAATAATGTCATATTACATATAAAGCATCTAAATCCTAAAGTTGTCATCATAAAAATAACAAATAATGTTAAAAATACATAGCCTACAACTCCCTAGTTACTAATCAGCCTATCGACTTTAGGGAACTAGTGGATAAAGCAAGATAATTCATAACCTTAGATGATGTAAGTAAGGCTAATGAATGGTATATGTCAAAGCTTTACATAAGAAAGAAAGAGATAAAACCATCAAAGTAGCTAGCCCTACAAAAGGAGCCCTAGTAAGAAAAATTCTCCTTGATAAGGAGATGATGATAAGTGCATGAATAAGGATAGGTTTCATCTTACACCACTCCAGCAAATTATGTTAATGTAGCTAAAATTGAATCATGGAGCAATAAACTAGCCCAAAAGGGTAAGTAACAAATCATACAAAAAGAGAGATAAAAATAAGTTCTGCAATTTCTATAAACATGTTAGCCATAAAATCGATGAATTTTCACATCTCAAAAAGAAAATCGAAACACTAATCTAAAGAAGATTGCTTAGGATATTCATAAAAAGAGATAGCACTTATTAGAGCCTAACCTACAAAAGAAAAGGCAGCCCAAGAATAAGGTGCAATTTTGAGGAATGATGATGACAAGCCAAAAAGAGAAACAAACCTCGATTGGGTAAGAGTGGGAGTAATACACATAATCTTTAGTGGGACCTTGTATGGAGACAACAATAACAAAAGAAAATGGTTGAGTAGAGGAGTATATATAATAGAAGAATCATAACCAGTTACCCCAATCTCCATACTTGTGAAAGATGCAAAAAAGACATCAAAGTTCCCTATGAAGATGCTTTAATTATACAAGCATACATAGCAAACTTCTTAGTGAAAAAGATATCAGTTGATAACGAAAGTGCAGTAAACTTGATAACATTATAAGCATACAAAAAAATGAGCTTACCTATAGAAGACTTGATGCCCATTCAAATGCCCCTTATTAGCATAGGCAACTCAACAGTACTAGTACAAGGCTCTATTAATCTATATGTAAAGCTAGGAGACAATAATATTAGGAAAACACAAAAATGAACTTTCATGGTTATGGATATGCCATTTGCTTAAAATCAATATCTCAAAGGCTAATGTTGTACACCATAGGAGTAGGAACTTGCATAAGCTACTTACTCCTGAAAACTCACTAAAAAAGGGGAAATAATGGTGTTTGGTAATTAGCATACATCAAAAAATCATACATAGGAATAGTGAAAGAGGCAACATCTTTTTATATCACTAAGACTAACAAAAAAAAAGACGACAATACTCCAAAAAGGTAGAACCAAAAGATGAAGTACTAAAGATTAAGCAGGTAAAAGGCAAAGAAATATCTTTAAGTGGAGAAATATAAGTGAGCTATAGGGAAAGCATCACCAAAGTGCCAAAGGATAGTATATGCATATTTGCATGGGAGTTGAATGATATCACTAGCATAAAAACAAAACATATATTACATAAGTTAAATGTTAACCCTAAAGCCAAGTGAATAAGGCAAAAAAAAAAGAAGGTAGCATGTGCCGAACAAAGAGCAATAATCAAAAAAGAGATCAATAAATTGCTAAAAATAAAGTGGCTAAGGAAGTCTAGTTCTCAAAATGGGTAGCAAACATCATCATGGCATGAAAGAAAAACAAAAAGATGAGATATGTGTTAATTTTGTAGACCTCAATAAAAGCATATCTAAAGGATAGTTACCCTCTACCCAGTAGAGATTAATAGGTAAATTCCATACTAGAGCATAAAGTTAATAGCTTTATGGATGCTTTATCAAGGTATGATTAAATAGATATAATGGAATCAAATTAAGAAGAAATTAAATTTTGTAATAGATGAAAGCCTATTCTACTACAAAGTTACATCCTTCATATTATAAACCTATCAAATGTTACTTTATAAAATGTTCAATGAAAAAATTAGCAAAATGATGAAAGTATATGTAAAAGATAAAATCATTAAAAACTCACGTGAAATAAATCATACAACCAATCTAAGAAAGTTTATACAAATTCTAAATAACTATAAGATAAAGCTAAATCCTAAAAATGTGTATCAAGATTAAAGTTGAGAAAATTCCTAGGTTTCATGGTTAGTCAGAGAGAAATTGAGGCAAATCCCAACAAAGTAAAAGCTATCCTAAATATACAACCACTAAGAAGTGCAAAAATTAAATAGGAGGATAATAGCCTGGGGAAGATTTATTTCATGCAAGGTTGAAAGATGTTTCCCATTTTTTAAGAAACTAAGAAAGGTGGGACAACTTTGAATGGCACTTCAAAAAAAATACAATTTAGTGATGGATCAAATTCATAGCTAACATGGAAATTTTTGTAAGTATATATGCTTAGCTACAAATTCAGCCATTTTACCTATAAAAAAATCCTATTACTAAAATGCATGTAGCTACGGATTTTGGATCCGTAGGTAAGCATTAGAGCTAAAAATAAAAAACCAATTTATAGCTAATTTGGAGATTAATCCATGGCCTAGAATTTGATTTTAGCCTTAGAAATAAATATTCTTGTTGCTAATTTTTTATTTTGTAATTAAAATTTGTTTTCTAAAAAGTTAGCTACACAATTTTTGTTATTTTTAGGCATGATGTTTTAAAAATAATATAGCTGCAAAAGTGTCCATCACAATTCGTAGCTATATTTTAAAAAATATAAAAAAAAAGTTCCCTATTAAAAAGCATCCAAAATTCAAATATACATTTAAACTTGTTTAAACCAAAATGTCAGGAGCCACATCTTTTTGTTCCAGTAGAGAACAAAGCATAAAAAATTTCCAACTTCATAGAGTGCTTCTTTTCTAATTCCTAACATCAAATTTATGTGATCTAAGTCATTTTGAAAACTCAATTATATCATTCTAACATCATCAATAATAGAGCAAAGTGATGCTTGAAAAAACAAAGAAAGCATGCAAATAAATAACAAAAATAGAAGGATGTATCAGCAAAAAAGTGATGCTTACTAATAAAAAATTGCACGGCCAACATAAATGGCATGTATACTTATACAAAGTAAAAGAATAAACATTTAAATCCTATCACTCTTAATTAATTTTACACATATGATTTTTTTTCACAAAATTTACTTGCCAAAAACACACTTAAGAAGATATTTCACACTTATATACTAATATTTAATTGACAACTAAAAAATAGAAAAGAAAAAAATAATTTGCAAAGGTAAATAAATCAAATGGCAAATCTTTTTCTTTCACCTAATTTCTAAGAAATCTTTTTTTAATATATGAATTCATGGAAGTACTTATTTGCTTTGTTTGTTTATTTATTAGACTAATATATTAATTGTAACAACATCAATACAAGAGCTAGACAATATATTCATCATTTTGATTCAATTTTGAATTTATTGTGCTAATTTTTATTTCTTTAATGCATCTACAAAATGGACAAACCTTGAGTTTTTAGAACATAAAAATATCACTATTATATCAATAAAATGGAATAATAAAAGATAAAAGTAATAAAGAAAGGTGGAAAAAACTTAGCTTATGAAGTGGGAATCCTTATATCTCTTACAAATAGTAAAGGAAAGTTATGATTTCAATGTATATGTTCCCTTGTTTGCTTCAATTGCCAAAGAATTTGATTTTTAAACCATCCAAAATTAGAAGAGATAAAATCTAAGGCTATAAAATAGATAAAAAAAAACAAATCTTAAAGTTTATATGATAAAATAAAGCAAAACAAATTGATCAAGATTCAAAAAAGTCAGCAGGCACTGTACTCAAACATTCACTATAGAAAGGACAAATTTATTCAATAGCAAATATAAACACTTTAAAAATTAAGATAAAATGAATAAACCAACTCTAAAATTCTTTCTTTAAACAAAATAAATAGAAATAAGTGTTATCAAGAAGTGACGAAGCAAATGACAGTGCGAGAACATGGAGAAAAAAGAGGGCAAATATGGATCAAGATAAAGAGAAGGGTTAGGGCAACAGATTAGGATTTTTATTTTATGGTATAATCTTATACTCAACTTTTCAAAAACATAAATTTCAAGAACAAAATCTTTAATTTAAAAATTTAGATAATGAAAAATAGCCAGATAAATTTTACATGTAAATAACCAAATATAAGAAATACCATAAGGTCATATCATGAAATATGAAGAAAATAAAGAGAATGAAATAAGGTAAAAGAAAACTACCTAAAGTATGGCATCCATGGTGGTCTTTTCTAGCTTTTATTAGATAGAAAAAATTACATGAGAACCTCTTTAAACCCTTAATATTAATTTAGGGTAAAAGAAATTGAGTTAAAGCCTTATGGATAAACTTGAAAGATATAAAGATTTGAGATGAAATAAGGTGAGATTTCAAAAGAGGTGTTGAAGGGTTCATGAAAAGAAGAAAAAGAAGAAGAAGAAGTAAAAAGGAGATAAATAGAAGAGAGGTGGAATGGCCAATGAGAGGAGAAAGAAGTTTGGGCTTAGGTACAAGGCATTTAGGTCTTCCACAAGACCATTTTATCCCAATAACCTTTAACCAAAATGGAACATGGATAAGGACGTATTCATCATTTTAGAAATAAGGCTAGCTAAAGT
>CANXYI010389650.1:0-15627 GCA_948208565.1 Hura crepitans | reverse complement strand
ATGGTTGATATGAGATTGTATGCATGTGATGCTTGTTATAGAATTGGCATGAACTTAATTAATGTACAAAATTAAAATGGCATGAAAGATTACTTGAATTAACCTTAAATTTGGCTAGGAAAAAGACTTGAAAAGGGCTTGTAATTGTGCTTTAAGGGCTATAAATGTTAACTAAATAATATGTTCGTAGTGTGTGCCTTTGAGGGCTATATCTTGTAATTAAATGTAATAGCTTTTGAGCCTATATTCTAGCATCGTAAATTACCTATGATTGATTGGCTTAGGGGCTATAAACCTAATGCAAACTAGGTTGAAAGTTGTATAGAAAAAGACTGAGAAATGAATCTAGAAAGCCTATCGAAAACTTATTGCAATGACTTATAACTATCCTAAAAGGACCATTACCTAAACCCATAATACCACTGGATAGTAAATAACATAGACTGGGGAAATATTTATGGAATAAAGTCTAGTATAATATGCCATAACTATTAGCAACTACACTCTTTAGAAATACTTATGAGAATTCACTCGGTATAGCCTATTTGTGGCCATAACATAACGGGCTAAATTTCAATGGTGCCATAAAATATATTACTATAGATCTTTGATTTAACGATATTATAAAAAAGTTAATTAGTAAAAAAAGGACATAAATTGAGGTTAGATGCCCCATTAGATAGACACATACTAGATGGGTTGATCGGTCAACTTAGGGATTTTTAGCATCTGCTACACTGTTTGTTTTTAGATAGGGCCGATACAGTGGTGTTGCCCCATATTAGGACCATAGTAGTAGTCTATTGGATAGACAACTTTCTATCATTGGCACCTAATTCTTGTATTAATTATTATTGGTGCAGCGGCATACGTCCGGAAAGGCCACTGCACTTGTTTGTTAAACAAGCCAATCTACTGGGTAGGCACAACCACCTTATCCTAGATCTTTAAAATAATGTCAGTATAGCAACAAAGGTACTAAAGGGCCATTGTACTTATTTGTTAAACATATTAGTCTACTAGTCAGACCACACCTCGTTATCTGTACCCTCAGTGTTATAACTTAATTAGGCCGGTGCAGTAGTCGGGGTCTAGAATGTGGACCACTGCACTATTTTATTTCCCTTTAGATCTAGTGTCTATCAGTATTGTCTTTCTAGATAGGCTAGCTAAATAAATTAAATAAGAACAATATAACTTATAGGTGACATTGAAATATAATATAAGGGCATTTTTGTAATTTTACATGGGCAATATTTATTAACTTAAGTAGTAAAGATTATGCATCCAACTAGTAATAACGATCCTAAAACTATACTTCACATAAGTTAAAATGATTAATTAGATAATTTACAGATAGAGACACCCCTAGGGGCAAATTGATAATTTTGCATGTTAGTAATCTAGGTTGTACCTTGAAATTGGAAAAAGTTAAAAATATGGGTATATTTGTATGAATAAACTGCTAGACATTTTTTAAATGCTTGAATTCACCACTAAGTATATTATATACTTAACATACATATTTTAGTGTGCAAGTAGATAAAACAAAGATGTAGCCTCATAAAGCATGCGACAAAGTTTAGAGGTTATTCTTTAGAAGGCTAATAATGTACATGTTGTATAGTTTTACACTCTATATACTAAGGTGGGAAATGGGTGTTATGTATATAAGTAGTACAAGATGTAATTATATAAGTACAGATTATACTGCAATGAACTAGTTATTAATCCTTTTATGAATGTATAGCTTATGTTGTTATTTTTTGAGCCTAAGGCTCAATGCTGTGTTTTTCTTGGTTGTAGCTTGAGGCCTATGTTACTATTTGATAGAATGGTGATGCTAGGTTGATCTCTGGGGGAACCAAAAGGGTCCAGGAGATGTGAGAATATGTTATGGAAGTGTTTTATAGGTCAAAATTTTTGAGATAATGACCTTATCACGCTCGTGTTTCAGGGCTCTATGACTAATGCCGCTGGGTTTAGGATGTGTGCCTAGGGTACAGGGTCACTTGCTTATAAATTAAGGTATTAACACTAGTCATGAAACTTTAAGGGGCCTTAATTTGATGAAAAAGGCAAATTTTGAAAATTTAGCAAAACTAATAATTCATTACGAACTATATGCTACCCCTCTAGGCCATAAAAATTTTTAGGCTAGGAATAACTCGAGGTGTGCTTAGATGAACTTGAAAATATCATACCTAAAAGCTCAAAAATTCCATTGAGTCCATTAGTGAAGGAATTTTTGAATTTTAAAATCATTTACGACTTCTCATAATTTTTAAAGTTGGCATGTAAATTGAGATACTCTAAAAATTGCCCTACTGATGGAATTTAGTCACAAAAATTTATGAGTATATAAAAGGGATGAAAATATGTCTTTCAAAATAAACAGTGTAATTTTTGAGGTCTGTGTGAATTTTGGTGGATTTTTGAATTTTACCAAAAAATCAAGTCATGTTGTGGTGGCCAGGGTGGCTATGGGACCCACCCTCACTTGGCTATTAAGCCTAGGTCCCTTGCCAAGTGGCAAAGGTGAGTGTCAAGTGGACATTTCCACTTCAAACAATAAAAATGTTTTCCTTTTGCTTATTCTGCTACTAATGCCATAGAGGGAGAGAGAAGCCATTTTAACCTCCTTCTTTATTACATTTCTGAGGATTATCATCACCTAAATTCCTTGTTGTGTTCTAGGGAGCCAGGGGAAATGGAATAATAGCAAAAGGAGTCCTCACAAATAAACTAAAAATCTTCAAAGTGTTTTAGGTCAACATAGTCCATCAGGTGTAATTAGGTGAGTTTCATGCCTTTTGCTTGTTCTTTTTTTATAATTTTTGGGGCTATAAATGGGGGTTTGAAGGGCCTAACATTCAAAAGGATATTCTTGTTTCATTTCGAGGTGAATAAAGGAGAAGAATTGCTTGGAGAAGGGTAGAGAAGGCACTCGTGGAAGGTTGGATTTAAGCTAAGGGAAGCTTAAGGTGTTGTCTATTAAAAAGGTATGTGAATTCCTATTCTTTGGGTCACATATTTCCTTCCCCATAGCACATGTGTCTTTATAGGAGTGAACTGATGAGAGAGCTTATGAAATGTTGAGAAAAATTAGGTTGGCCGAGAGCTATGGTATATGTTTATGTATATGGATTGGTTAAGTACTTAGCTATAATAATACTTAAGGTGAATAGTGCATAAGTACTAGGCCTATGTTTTATGAGGTAGTGTTTTGGCTCGCATATTGGATTGAAAGTGTATGTGAAACTAATGAATAGAATGTGAATATGGATAAATTGTATGTATATGTGTTGAATGGAAATATGGCCGAGGGATAGGTTATATGTGAATTACCTTGTTTGTTATTATAATGTAAATTAATGGAAATTAAAGTGATTATACCATGTATAGATACACAAATGGGTGATTAACATAAGTCAAATGTATGACTAAGATTGAAATATAGGCATATCCAAGAGGTATGTTAAAGACATGGTGTGTACACCTTGGTGTTGTGTAAGGTAATAAGAGGTGATATCTAGCTCTAAATATTTATGCATGAAATGAGTTTATGGTATATAACTAAAGTGATATGAAATAAGGTCATATATGTGTTTAAAGATGGCATGAAATGTATGTAATAAGTGTCATAAGGAAATGTACTTAAACACGGCTAGGAATTGAGTATGAAGGGTAACTTATATTTTACCTTTAAGAGTTATGGGGTAAAAATGAGTAATCTACCTAATTTATGTGCCTAGAGTGGCTATTGTGGTGTGATAATGTATAATGGCATGTGAGCCTACATTTAGCCTTGTTTTCTTTCCAGGTTATGGTTGGCTTTAAGCTTATGAATACATGGATTAATTGCTAAAGACTGCACTGAAAATTACCTTAGTGAAATCTTGCCATTATAACTTATAACTGTCCTAAATGACCTCTACCTAAATCTATAAATCCCCATAATAGTAAATAGCCTAGATTTGTAAAATATTTATGGCATTTAATTCAGCATATTATATCAAATTATTGCCACTTCAAATCTTGATTATATTGCTTGATAATTTACTTGATATAGCCTATTTGTGGTTATAACAGAGCAATCTAATTCCTAACTATGTTGTAAAAATTATAACTATCTATTTTTGAGTTTTTAATATTATAAAAAGTTAATCTATAAAAAAAAGAACACATATTGGCATTAAATAGCCCATTAGTTAGATACCAACCAGATGGGTTGACTAGTTAACTTAGGGACTTTTATAGCTGCTATCTTATTTGATTTCTCGATAAGGCTTGTATAGCAACCTAGGTCTATTTGAGATCACTATACTAGTGGAATAGTCAGATTAGATTGTGACATTCACTTCAGTTATATTTTGCTTACTAGTGCAGTGGTGTAGGTCCTGAAGGACCATTGCACTTGTCAGACAAACAAACAAGTTTGTGACATTTTAAATCTTTAAATAGGGTCGTATAGTGCCCAAGGTCCTATAGGATCACTGTACTAGCTGATTAAATTGGCTAGTCTTTCAGGCAAACCAGATATTATTATTTGCACATTGGGTGTTAGATTGTGATCAAACCGATACAACGATGCAAGTCAAGAAACGAGACCACTGCACTTGTATATTTCCCCTCGACAACCATTGTCTATTAGGATTATCTCCTAAGATAGGGTAGTTAAATAATTAAATAAGATTAATAAAGTTTGTAGATGACTATAAAATATGACATAAGGGCATTTTAGTAATTTTACACTGATTTTGGGTAAAGACTTCAAGTGGTATAATTTGTGCATAAAATGATTAATAATGATTCAAAATATAACTGATATGACTAAAATGATTATTTTAAATTAGTTTTTTAGACAGAAGTACCTTCGAGGTAAAATGATAATTTGGCATTCAAGTTGACTCTAGATAATGAGATTAGAAATAAATAAGATTATGAATGTATGGATATAACTATGTGGATATGTTTCAATGATTGAATTTACTACTAAGTATTTTATACTCAGCATACCTATTTGGGTGCACAGGTACCAAAATAAAAGGATGTCACCTTATAAAGCATGTTAAAGAGTTCAGACGTCAAGTGTGAGAAAGTTGATAATGTATATTTGTATAATTTTTACACTCTATGTACTTAGGTGGGTTAACAGGTATAATATATGTAATGGAACAAAATGTGAATGTATAGAATAGATTGGATTGTAATTAAATATGTAATGATTCCTTTTGTATCCATATGATCTATATTAATATTGGTAAGCTTGAGGCTCTAATCGTTTCTTAATTGTGGGTTAAGGCTTGTGATTCATATTTGTTAGATGATGATGATAGGATGATATTTTAGGGACTAGAAGGGTCTAGGAGATGTAATTATCTATTCTAGAAGTGCTTTATAGGTTGAAGAAAATTTTGGATATTGACCTGAACAGCCATTATGCAATCGAATTCATAAGAAATACTTGAATTGGTTGAAAACCCTCTATAATTCTATAAACATAATAATATGATTTTAAATAGGTTATAAGAAAAGTGGTTGTTGAGTTAGGAGTTAGACAAAGAGGACTGGTATAATATAAACAAAAGTTAAACGAATGTCTGCGGGGGAAGTATGATGGTTGACCTACTGGAAAGTGCACCGCTTATTCGATTTCTTCGGCAATCTAGTAAGAGGTGTCTCATTTTGAGGGCATAGGTTAATGTTCCTAGGTTAAGTGTATGAGTGCAAATGTTTAAGTTTCAAATTCCCATGAACTATTATGCTATCCGAGGCTTATAAGCTATTCTTTTTGTAGTAAGTGTATGGCTTACCAAGCACCTGAAGAAGGGGCCAAAGAGGTGTATAGTTTTGCAATAACTACAATATGGGGGGTAGGTAATACATCCATAATTGAACCTAATGATGCTGCATAGTAGCCATAACCACTAGTGCCTGGTCAACAATAGGTAAAAGCATCACCTGTTTTGCTATAGCAAATAGTAAATTCGCTTAGACAAACATCTTCTACTACTGCTACTACTCCACCTCCACCACCAATTCCTCCATAAAAGAATCCTCTAAGAATTTTGAGAAAGATGGGAGATGTTAATTTCCTTGGGAGGAGGGAGGATGTTGTAACTAGAGCTTAATATTAGCTAGAGAGGATATTAAGGGTGTTGAGGCAATTGAATTGTACTGAGGTAGAGAATCTGTAGTGTGCCACTTTTCTTTTGTTGAAAGAAGCCTATAACTAGTGGAAAACTATAAAGAGAAGAAAAACACTAGTAAAGTTGACTTGGGAATTTTTCCTTACGGAGTTTAGGAAAAGATACATACCTAACTCCTATAAGGCTAAAAAGAGACTAGAGTTCCTAATTTTGAAATAGGAGAGGAGAATAGTGTCAGAGTATGAAAAGGATTTTATCAGACTCTTAAAATATGCTAAAGAATTCATTCCTTATGAGGAGGAGAAATGTAAGAGATTCTTGGCAAGATTGAATGTGGAGTTGAGGATGCAAATAGCCAATCCTAGAGAGAGGGATATTGCAGTATCAGTGTTAGCTACATATAACATGGAAGAAATGGTACAAGTAAAGAGGGACCTTTTCTATAGAAAGAGACAATTTACTATAAGGCAGTCCCGTGCAGTGTTGAGAGATGGTAAATAGAGTAGAAAGGGTCAATCACAAGCACAGTCTCAACCTAGATCCATGTATGAGGCAGGGTATCAGGGGTAGAGATAGGCACAGACCTAGAGGTCAAAATACACTTCTGCTGGTAGACCTCGCTTGCCTTCTTTAGCTGATAGTACTCATAATACAAGGGGGGTACTAGGAATGAACCTCCTACATGTACCATTTCTGAGAGGAAACACTAGGGGTAGAGTAGACTGGCCAGAAGAGGGAAGTGTTATTATTGTGGTGTTAGAGATAATTTAGGAGGAGACTATCCTCAAAGACCATTATAGAGTGCTCAAACATAAGCATCTCATATCACATCTTGGAGTAGAGACCAGAGGTAGAGTAGGGGAGAGCAGCCTAGTGTTAACCAAGGCACTAGGATTGAGGCTCGTGCTCTTACTAGGTAGTATGCTGTTAGAGCCAGTGAAGATGCTGTAGCACCAGACATCATAACTAGTACTTTTTACTTATTTGATGTTCCAGCTTTGGCTTTTGATAGGCCCTAATTCCACACACTCCTATGTATGTTCTACATAAGCATAGAATAGGTAGTTCAAGCATAAGCATGTTGATGTAGACATCAAAGTTAGTAATCCTATAGGGCAGTATGCGGTTGCAAACAAGGTGTATAAGCAATGTCCTTTAGTGATTGAGAGGCATAGATTCTTTGCTGATTTGATTGATTTGCATTTTAATGAGTTTAATGGAATCCTAGGGATAGATTGGCTAACTAAGCATCAAGCCATGATTGACTATAAATAGAAGAAGTTGACCCTCTAGACTACAGAGGGACAGTAATTGATGGTGTGTGGTGAGAGAAGTCTTATGAGCAATCTTATCTCTACTGTTAAAGACTAAAAAATTCTTTAAAAAGGTTGTGTGGCATATTTGTCTTATGCTATTAACCTAAATTCTTCTAATTCTGAGTTGCCTCATATTCCAATTGTTTTTGAGATCCCTGATGTATTCCTAGATGAACTACTATACTTACCACTCAAAGGGAACTGGATTTTGAAATTGAGGTATATCCTAGTACTGCTCTAATATCTATTGCTCCTTATAGAATGGCACCTGCTGAGATAAAAGAATTAAAGGTACAGTTATAAGAACTGTTAGATAAGGGTTTTATCCAACCCAGTCTATCACCTTAGAGAGCACTTGTGTTGTTTGTAAAGAAGAAAGATGGGTCACTCAGGCTATGTATTAACTATATGCAGCTAAATAGAATGACTGTGAATAATAAATATCCATTGCCCAGGATAAATGACTTCTTTGATCAATTGAGAGGAGCAGGTGTATTCTCTAAGATTAATATGAGATCTGGGTACCATCAATTAAGGATCAAGGAGGCTGATATTCCTAAAACTGCCTTTAGAACCTAGTATAGGCATTATGAGTTTTTGGTGATGCCATTTGGGCTCATTAAAGCCCCTACAGCTATTTATGGATCTCATGAATAGATTTTTCCTACCTTATTTTGATTAGTTTATGGTGGTGTTCATAAATGACATCCTGGTATACTCTATAAGCTAAAAAGAGTATGAACAACATCTTGAAGTTGTGTTATAGACACTAAGGGAGAGATAGTTATATGCCAAGCTCAGTAACTATGAGTTTTGACTGTGGGAAGTTGCTTTACTAGGCTATATAGTTTTAACTAAGGGAATCAAAGTTAACCCCAGTAAAAGTAAATGAGTGCTAGAATGGGAACTGCTTAGGAATATAACCGAGGTAAAAAGTTTCTTACATCTAACTTGGTATTACTAGAGATTTGTAAATGGGTTCTCAATCATTGCAATCCTTTTGACTAGGTTGATTAGAAAGAATGTGAGATTTAAGTGGGACGATATGTGTCAAGCTAGTTTTGAGCAACTAAAAAAGATGCTGACAGAGGCTTTTATCCTGATTCAACTTGAATAGGGTAAGGACATTATTATGTATAGTGATGCTTCACTGAAAGGCTTTGGATGTGTATTAATGCAAGAGGAAAAGGTAATGGCTTATAGTTCAAAACAGTTAAAGCCACATGAGAGGAATTACCTTACCCATGATTTAGAGCTAGCTGCAATTGTGTTTTCTTTAAAAATATGGAGGCACTATCTGTATAGAGAGAAATGTTATATATATACAGATCACAAGAGCCTAAAATATCTCCTTACTTAGAAGGAACTAAACTTGAGGCAAAGGAGATTGTTAGAGCTGATTAAGGATTATGACTACCTGATTAATTACCACTCAGGGAAAGCTAATATAATGGCAGATGCTTTAAGCAGGAAATTTATGATGGCCTTAAAAGCTATGAATCTTAGCTTGTAGTACACTTTAGAAAATGATGTGTTCGTGGAGTTACAGGTGAAGCCTAACTTTAGATAGTAGATTAAAGAAAGTTGGATGAAAGATGACTAGCTGGTCTAGACAGCAAGCAAAGCTTAAGAGGTAAAAGCCACAAGGTTTGAGTTGACAGAGGATGGGTATCTATATTATCAAAATAGGTTGTGTGTACCTAATACAGATGACTTGAGATTGCAGATACTCATAGAGGCATATGAGGCTCCTTATCCCATCTATCCTAGGAGCACGAAGATGTATTTAAACCTGAAATCCGATTATTAGTGGCCTACAATAAAAAGAGAGATGGCATGTTGGCAAGTGTTTGACATGCTAGCAAGTGAAAGTGTAGCATTAGGTTCCCTTTGGATTGTTACATCCTACAACAATACCAGAGTGGAAATGGGAAAAGGTAACTATGGATTTTGTGAGAGGTTTGCCCTTAAGTAGAATTAAGTGTGATGCTACATGGGTTATCATTGATAGATTGACAAAGACAGCTCATTTTATCCCAGTAAAGATTGATTATTCTTTAGAGAGACTCACTAAACTATATATGGATGAGATAGTAAAATAACATGGTATGCCAGTGATAATTATTTTTGACAAGGATCTTCGCTTTACTTCCAAATTCTAAAAGAGGGTATAAGAATCCTTAGGCATTATACTAGCTTATAACATAGCTTTTCCTCCTTAGACTGATAGATACTAAGAAAGGGTGATACAGACACTTGAAGACATGTTACGAGGATGTGTTATTAAGCTTAAGGGCAACTGGGATCGGTATTTTTCTTTGGCAGAATTTGCCTATAATAATAGTTACTAAGCTAGCTTGGGGATGGCCCCTTACGAGGCATTGTATGGTTAATGAAGCAGGACTCCCTTTTGTTGGAGTGAAGTAAAAGAGAGGAAAATCTCCAGTGTAGATATGATTAGTGATGTTGAAGAAAAGGTGAAGTAAGTTAGAGAAAGGTTAAAGGTAGCTATGGATAGACAGAAATCATATGCTTACCTGAAGTGAAGAGATGTTGAATATATAGTTGTATAAAAAGTGTTCCTAAAAGTTTTTCCATAGAAGAAGGTGGTGAGGTTCAGGAAAAAGGGAAAATTGAGTCCCAAATTCATAAGACCCTATGAGATTACAGAAAAGGTGGACCTCTGGCATACAAGCTGGCATTACCACTTAAGTTACAATATATAGATGATGTTTACCATGTTTCTATGCTTAGGAGGTATAGATTGAATCCATCACATGTGATTTTGATGACAGAGATTATGATATAGCTAGATCTAAGTTATGAAGAGGAATCGGTGTAGATTTTGGCAGAAGAAATGAAATAATTAAGGAATAAGTCCGTAACACTGGTCAAGGTGCTATGGAGATATCATAATAATGAAAAAGCTACTTAGGAGCCAAAAAAGTAGATGAAAGCTCCGTATCTTCATCTATTTGCTCTAGGTAATTTTGAGGACAAAATTATTTTAAAAGGGCAAGAAATATCACGATCATGTTTCAAGGCTCTGTGAACAGTGGCATTGGGTCCAGGAAGTGTGCTCGAGGCATTGGATCACTTGCATGTAAATTGAGGCTATGACACTTGTCATGAAACTTTGAGGGGCCTTAATTTGATGAAAAATGCAAAATTTAAAATTTTAGCAGAACCATTAATTTATTAGAGACTATAAGCTACCCGTCTAGGCAGTAAAAATTTTTTAGGCTAGGAATGACCTAGTGTGAGCTCGGATGAACCAAAAAATATCAGACCCTGAGACTCAAAAATTCCATTAAGCCCACTGGTGAAGGAATTTTTGAATTCCGAGGTTGTTTGTGACTTCTCCTAATTTTTGAGGTTGTCAAGCAAATTGAGATAGTTTGAAAAATACCATATCAATAAAATTTGGCCGCAAAAATTTTTAAGCATATAGAGGGGATTAAAATATGAATTTCAAAATAAACGGTGTAACTTTTTTAGGTCCATATGAATTTTGGTGGATTTTTGAATTTTGCAAAAAAATCTAGTCAAGTCGGGGTGGCTATGGGACCTAACCCCACTTGGCCATTTAGCCCAAGGCCCTTGCCAAGTGGCAAGGATAAGTGCCAAGTGGACTTTTCCACTTAAAACAAAAGAAACATTTTCCCTTTGCTTATTCTGCTACCGACGGCACAGAGCAAGAGAGAAGCTATTTTCACTTCATTCTTCATTGCATTTTTTAGGATTATCACCACTAAATTCCTTCAAGTGTTCTAGGTCAGCACAGCCTAACAGGTGTAATTAGGTGAGTTTCATGTCTTTTAATTGTTGTTTTTCATGATTTTTGGGGTTGTAAAAGGTTGTTTGAAGGGCCTAACATTTAAAAGGTTATGCTTGTATGGCTTTGAGGTGAATTAAAGGGAAAAATTACTTGGAGGAGGGTAGAGAAGGCACCTGTGGAAGGTTGGATTTGAGGTTTAGGGAAGCTTAAGGTATTGTCCAATTAAAATGTATGTGAATTCCTATTCTTTGGGTTATATCTTTCCTTCCCCATAGATCATGTGTGTGTATAAGAGTGACTTAATAAGAGGGCTTATGAAATGTTGAGAAAATTTTGGTTGGCTAAGAGCTATGGAGTATATTTATATATATGGATTGTTTAAGCACTTAGCTAAAATGATACTTAAGGTGCATGATGCATGAGTACTAGGCCTATGTTTTATGAGGTAGTGTTTTTGGCATGCATATTGGATTCAAAGTCTGTGTGAAACTAATGCACAAAATGTTAAATGGTTAAATTGTATGTATATGTGTGGAATGGAAATATGGCCGAGAGATAGGTTATATTTGAATTACCTTGTTTGGCATTATAATGTAAATTAGTGGAAATTAAAGTGATTATACCATGTATAGATATACAAATGGGTGATGAACATTAGTCAAATGTATAACTAAGATTGAAATATAGGCATATTTAAGAGGTATATTAAGGAAACGGTGGGTACACCTTGGTGTTGTGTAAGGTAATAAGAGGTGATATCAAGGTCTAAATAATAGGCACGAAATGAGTTTATGGTACATAACTAAAGAGACATGAAATAAGGTCATCTATGTGCTTAAAGATGGCATGAAATGTATGTAATAAGTGGCATAAGGAAAGGTACTTTAACTTGGTTAGGAATTGAGTATGAAGGATAAATTATATTTTTCCTTTAAGGGCTATAAGGTGTAAATGAGTAATGTACCTAATTTATGTGGTGAAAGTGGCTATTGCTGTGTGATAATGTATAATGGCATGTGAGCCTAAGTTTGGCCATGTTTTAGGCCAGGTTATGGTTGGCTTTTAGCCTATGAATGCATGGATTAAGTACTAAAGATTGCACTAAAAAAATAGGCTAAAATGGATGTAAATACCTTAGTGAAATCATGTTATGATGACCTTTAACTATCCTAAATGACCTCTACTTAAATCAATAAATCCACAAAATAGTAAACAGCCTAGATTTCTAAAATATTTATGGAATTTAATTCAGCATAGTATATCAAATTCTTGGCACTTGAAACCTTGATTATATTGCCTAATAATTTACTCGGTACAGCCTATTTATGGCTATACTAGACCAGGCTAATTCCTAACTATGCTAAAAAAATTATAACTCTCTATTTTTGAGCTTATAATATTATAAAAAGTTAATCATTAAAGAAATAAACCCATATTGGGATTAAATAGCCCACTAGTTAGACACCCACTAGAAGGGTTGATCGGTCAACTTAGGGACTTTTGCAGCTACTATCTTATTTTATTTTTTTATAAGGCTGGTATAATGGCTTAGGTCTATTTGAAACCATTGTACTAGTTAGATAGTTAGATTAGACTATGACATTCACTTGAGTTATATTTTGCATACCAATGCAGCAGTGTAGGTCCTGAAAAGACCACTGCTCTAGTCGAACAAACAGGCCAATTTTTGACATTTTAAATCTTTAAATAGGGCCAGTATAGTAGCTAAGGTCTTAGATGTTTACTGTACTAGCCGGTTAAATAGGCTAATCTTCTAGGAAAGCCATATATTATTATTTGTACCTTAGGTGGCAGATTATGATCAAGCCGATACAATGGCGCAAGTCAAGAATTAGGACCACTACACTAGTTTACCTTCCCTCTACATCTAGTGACTGTGAGGATTATTTCTTGAGATGGGCCAGCTAAAAAATTAAATAAGATAAATAAAGTTTGTAGATGACTATAAAATATGACATAAGGGCATTTTAGTAATTTTACATTTATTTTAGGTAAAAACTTAAACTGGTATAATTTGTGCATAAAATAATTAACAATGATCCAAAACCTAACTTATATCACTAAAATGATTATTTTAAATAGGTTTTATAAATAGAAGCACCCTAAGGTAAAATAGTAATTTGGCATTCAAGTTAACTCTAGATAATGAGATTAGAAATAAATAGGATATAAATATATGGATATAATTGTGTGGACATGTTTTAATGATTGAATTCACCAACAAGTATTTTATACTCAATGTACTCATTTTGGTGCACAGCTACCAAGAACAAGGATGTCACCTCGTGAAGTGTGAGAAGGTTGATAGTGTACATTTGTATAATTTTTGCATTCTATGTACTTAGGTGGGTTAATAAGTATATTTATATAATGGAACAAATTGTGAATGTATAAAATAGATTAGATTGTATTTAAATATGTAATGATTCTTTTTGTGTCTCCATATAATCTATGCTAATATTGGTATGCTTGAGGCTCAAACTAATTCTTGATTGTGACTTGAGGCCTATGATTGTTGTTTGTTTGATGATAATGATAAGATGATATCTAAAAGACTAGAGAGCTCTAGGAGATGTAATTATCTATTATAGAAGTGCTTTACAGGTTGAAGAAAATTTTGGATAGTGACCCAGACAGTCGTTATGCTATTAGTTTCATAAGAAATACCTGAATGGGTTGAAAACCCTCTATAATTCTACAAACATAATAATATGATTTTAAATGGTTTATAAGAATAGTGGTGGTTAAGTTGGGAGTTTCATAGAGAGGATGGGGATAGTACAAATAGAAGTTAGATGAATGTTTGTAGGGGAAGTGTGATGGGTGACTTAGTGGGAAATGCACTACTTATTAGGTTTCTCTAGGAATATAGTAGTTGGTGTCATTGACTCAGGCATCCATTATGCTATTAGATTTTAGGAAAAATCTATTTTTCTTGGAATTACACCGTATTGGCATGAATATGTTGGCATGAACTTAAATGAATTGTAGGAATAGACAAAACTGAATTTAGAGTCAGATAGAATTAAATATTACTAAATAAGTAAAAGTTTAATGAATGACCATGGGAGAAATTTAAGGATGGGTGACCTAGCAAGGAGTGCATCACTTATTGGGTTTCTTTAGGATTTTAGTAGGGGGTGTTACAAAGACAGCATTGGGATGCACTCGGATGGACCTAAAAGTATTGTACATTGAAGCTTAAAAATTCTAATAAGTCTACTAGTGAAGGAATTTTAATATTCTGAGGACATTTGATATTTATTCAAAATTTTTAGATTACTTAAGTGAATAGTAGCCCTAGCTCCTGAAGGAGTTTTAGGCTAAGATTTTATGAGACCCTTAATGGGTACTATCGACGATTTTTGGCAATAAAATCATGAGTTTTGGAAGTTTAGAGAAATTATTTTGAATTTCTAAAGTTTAAAAGAAAATCATATTAAAACAGGCCATTGGATCACTATGTGGCATGATCCGAGCCATCCATAGCTTAATATAGAAGGGCCTACACAGGTGAGGGTGTCATATGTGCAATGAACCCTTTCTTCCTCCTCCTACCCCAAATGGCCGACACCATCTCTATAAGGCCTCCCTACCATTTTTTCTTCTTTTGTCTCTCCTCTCAAACTTAAACCCCACAATTGTTATATGAATATTTGTCTTTACATCCTATGGAAGCTATTTTAAGTGACAAAATTAGAAAATATTGGCTACAAAGAGAGATTTTGACAAGGTGTGAATAGTGATAATTTTGAGCATAAGGCTTTTCATCCCACTTTTATTTTCTTACATAATCTTAAGTGTTTTAAGATTAGCCATGTGATTAGATTTAAATTTGGTGTTATGTAGAATTTTTAGGAATTTTTCAAAGCCCTAAATGTTTTTGTTTTAGGTCAGGGGAAAAGAATTGGTGAGAAAGGCTATACTGTAGAGATTATGATATTTTTACTAATGATGAGAGTGGTTAGTGAAGTCACCACTTAGCCTCTACACCAGGACCTTTGATCTTCTATACTAGAAAGGTTTAGAATTTAGATCTTATTTATGCCAAAATAATATCCCTTCTTGTATATTGTAATATTTATCAATCCCTTTTTAAAGTCAAAATGTATTTAAAGTATTTATGTCACCTTGTAATGCAAAAAAAGTAAAGTACGATATTTAAAAAATATGACAAGTATATTTGTACATCTAGAAAGCGGGACATTAACTAGTTGCAGTTTAGCTTGACAATTACCCATAATTTCGTAGGAATTGACAGTAATTGCCTAACTCCCATCTTGAGGTTATTGGCCTTCGAAATTACATTTTATTATTGTGACTTTTGATTAAGAAATTACAATTCCATTTTTGTTGGGGA
>CANXYI010389470.1:0-10736 GCA_948208565.1 Hura crepitans | reverse complement strand
AAGGCCACATTCACGTATGTTATAACATGAGTGCCATTAGCTTAAAAGTCTAATAGGTTCATATACTCATTCAATGTATGTTGCTTTTGTTATACATGTAGCTCGAATTCGCATTTCATTTGCATGTTTTGGTCAAACATCATGCCTTGCACAATACTTCATGTTATAATTTAACAATTCAAGTAAGAAATTGAACATGACATAGGGTTACTTTTCATGCTAACTCGTAGTCCATATTAGTCACTTAAATTATCAAGTAAACATTGTCTCATGCCCTAGTTTTCTTATGCAAGTAAGCCAAAATTGTTCCAAGCATTTAATAATTATTCATAATCATTATGCATTATAAACACATAATATTCACTTACCAATCAATTATTTCTTACTCACATGGTCTTCAGAAATCATACAATTTCTACTTGTAATTTAATTAAAATTAAGCGAAAATACTTTAAAATTTTTTAGTGTTAAATGCACATGTAAAACCCTTTTAAAAGTATTGAAATAAGGTTTTAAAAACATGTATTTTTGACCACTATTGAGGGGTCATAGCCATGAGTCCTCATTTAAGTAGGGACTATTCATGGTCCTCCAGGGGTTACGGCATGAGACCCATGAGGGTCAAGGCTATGAGGCCTGCACTCTAGCAGTTTCAAGACGTGATTTTCTTCAAGTTTTTGTAGCAAAAATCAATCATTTTCATTCCAAATCAAATAATTCTCAATGTCAATTATATATATTTTAGAGCGAATTCCACAAGAAAGGCACATCAAAATCATACAAATAACCCCAAATTCATAAAAAAAATTAGTACAAATTTCAACATAGCAAACACATAAACCCTAAGTAAAATTTTTAGCAAGTAATAACAAATAATCACAATGTGGATTATGCACTTACTTAGAAAATGTTAAAAGACATTTAGGAATTTGTCCTATGCCTTAATGACCTATTTTCCTTTTGTTTTAGCCCTTAAACTTTCACCTCTTCTACTTTTTCTAGTAAGGTTAGTAGCCCTAATTCATAAACAAATAATAATTAATCAATTGGTAGTCATTGATGGTTCAATTAAATATAAATTAGAAGTGGAATCATTTATCTTGATGAATTGCTAACAAAAGAAGAAAAGAATATCAAAATCTCTTATGAACAATAGAGAAAAGGAAGATATGTTCAATTTTCTTTACTGTTCATCTTCTTTTTCCCTTTTAAATGGCCTTGGATGGATGGCTAAGATTGCATCTTAGCCTCCATCCAATGGTCCACGATTCACCAAGCCAAGTTTTCTTAATAAACATTTTTAATATGCATAAATTATGTTTTAGTTCTCCAAAAATTTTAAATTTCCATTTTTAGCAGTACTTGTCATAAGTAGATTTTTGCCAATTATTTTTGGGGTGTTACAACTCTTCCCCTTTTAAGTAATTTCATCCTCAAAATTACTTGAACTAAATAACTGAGGTTACTGTTGTGTCATCATTTCCTCTCATTCCTAAGTTGCCTCTTTTATATTGTGGTTCCTCCATAGAACTTTAACTAAGGGAATTTGTTTATTCCTCAATCTTTTCACTTCTCTAGGTAAAATCTGAATGGGTTTCTTCTCATATGACAAGTGAGGCTGTATCTCAATCTCTTCTAATGATATCACTTGGAGGGGTCTGATTTATATTTCCTTAGCATGGATAAATGGAAAACATTATGTATCTTTTCTAACTCAGATGGTAAAGCTAGCTTATATGCTATTGGTTCCATACCTTTGACGATGTTATATGGGCCGATAAACTTAGGACTAAGTTTACCCTTCTTGCCAAAGTGAAGAACCTTTTTTCACGGAGATACTTTTAGAAATACCTTATTATAGAGTTTATACTTTATATCTTTTCTCTTTAAGTTTGCATATGACTTCTATCAATTAGAGGCAATTTTCAAATTGTCTTTTACGATTTTGATTTTTTCCTTAGCATCTCGGATCAAGTCTAAGCCCATAACCTTATCCTCACTTGGTTCCATCCAGCACAAGGGTGTGTGACACTTTCTACCATATAATTCTTTGTATAGGGCCATTTTAATACTTGCTTAATGGCTATTATTATAAGCAAACTCCATCAATGATAGGTAACTACCCTAATTGCTTTTAAACTTATTTACACATCTATATAACATATTTTTTAGCACTTATATAAGTCATTTCAACTGACCATCTATTTATGGATGGAAATCCCTGCTAAAATTTAGCGTTGTGCCTAGTGCTTCACATAACTTCTTCCAAGATCTAGAGGTAAATCTTATATCTCTATCAGACACTAAGGACTTAGGTACACCTTGTAATTTGACTAACTCCTAAATGTAAATCTTAGCTATCTTTTCTAAGAAGTAATATGTTCTGACGTTTATCACCCTTATATATAACTGCTAGATTATCATTTCTATTTTGAGTCATTGGCATATGTTGTTGACTAACTCAGTATAACCATTTTATCAAGATATATATGTATGTGTATTAGTTGAAACCTTATATCATATGTGACATACATACACTACATTTAATCAACATATGTATACCAAAACATGAATATTATTAGTATTAATATTTATTAATTAATTATTCTAACTAGTATTTACAAATTATTACTAAAATTAACTCAATCTAAAGTTATATTCCACTTATTCATATTTGGTAATATATATACTGACTCTGACACTCTAAATATGCACATGTGAGTCTAAATAACAATTATTTAATCATAATGTAAGTACACATTTAACATGCAGATAATGCTCATGGTAGACTCTCCTTACATGTGCCTTTAATCTATCTGCTTCAGCCAATGCTAGGACTCGACCCCCTGCCTCCACCCATTACCTACGCATTAGCAAGAAAGCTATTACACTGAGCATAATCTCTTAATGGTGTATTTTGATAGTATGGAACTTGTTTTCCTTATGTTATTGAATTATGTATCTTTAGTTCTTATATAAATCTTCACCCATTCATTTATCTTCCTTATGTCTTTCCATATGTATGCATAATAATTAATCAAAGAATCATTATTACTTTTACTTAAGTTTCCTTTGATTTTATCTCATCATATCCTTTATAATCATTAAATATGTGAAGGGATCACTTTAGCTCTTATTATATTCCTTTACTTTTTTGCCATTCGTAATGTTTTATGAGTATTTACATTTTTAGTCTTTTACTTTATTTTAAAATATCCTTTGTATGGAAATTTTGATCTTTATTACCTCTTATGCTATATTTAAAATTGTATAACATGTGACACTTAACATATTTTCCATGCGGTATAGTTTCTTTAAATACTTTATCATTTCTTTACTCAACCCATATTTGGTAGACAAACTCTCTACATTGGATATTGAGATCTGAACTTGTGCAGTGGCCCACATTATGGACTTTAGTAGCTACACCTACCTTAGCCCATCCGATACTGGGGACGATCCTCAAGAACTTCCCAATATCAAAAAGGTAAGGACAGTCCTTATGGACTTCCCACATTAGGATAACCGGGATAAGTTTTGATGAACCTCCTAATATCCCAAGTTTTCGACTGGATAATAGGGATCGACTCTTATGAACCTTCTAATATCCAAGGTATTAGATGGGATAGCAAGGATTAGCTCTTATAAACCTCCCAATATCCTAAGTATTAGATGGGATAGTAGAGATTAGTCTTTAAGCACCTCTCAATATCCCAAGGTGTGCAGGGTTCATATATAGAACCTTAGTGGTTACACCCGCCATATAATAGGTAATGATCCTTATAAACCAAACGCCATTAGCAGCTGCTAACTCCCTAGTTGACCGGTCAACCTATCTAGTAGGTTGTCTAACTCATATAAGCTATTCTTAATTCTCATCGCATGTCACTTTTCATTCATTTTTGTGCTATGCTGACATCATAAGAAATTGAATCATATTCACAATGAACGTCGACATCATATTTCATTCACATGAGCACATAAATATAACTTTCGTAATTTATCATTATAGCATACTTTTTCTCTCAATAATTTTTAACCATATTAATGCTTTAGTTCAGCCCATAGCCATATCATTTGTCGCTTGCATCATTATTATATCTTACTACTTACATTCCACGAGTTGGAGTTTTTTGTTCACTTAATTACCCATAAGTTTTTTAAATTAATTTCCTTAAATTACCCTTTTACAGTGTATCATTACCTTTTTCTTAAGTATATAGTATCAACTTACTTTTTATTTTTTCATACATAAATCCTTGATATATTTCCAATGTCCTTAATTCTTTCTTTCTTTATAAATAAATTATTCTTAAGTTCTTATTGATTAATTCTATAGAATTTATTTTGACTCCATTTCTTAAATATAATTTTTTAGTTCTTACTATTACCTCTTTATCGGTACTATTATTACTCCATCAATTCCTTATTCATTTGTAACTATGCATGTGTCTCCTATTTCCCTCTATTTTCACATATTTAATTTAATTTAATTTATTTAATTACAATTTCTTACTTGTGCATTTTTTTATTTACCTTTCGAGACTTTCTTAAATATTTACTCAATTTATAATCCCTGTTTCATTAATTTGTCTATTTTTTTACCCTCCATATTATACTTACTTAATTAATTCTTAAAATTTTCTTTTTATTGATATAATAATTATAAAATTCCCAAACATACATGTATCTTATTTTTTTCCTTTATTTCCAAAGTTTATATCACAATAATACATTTCTTCTTTTTATTCCTTACATTTAATTTCTTTTACTTAGATGTACTTTTATGCTTGTATACATATTTACTTTAACTTATCTACCATATGTCAATTAAACTATGTAATTTATTTCACACAAACCTATAATTCTTATTGTTGCCTTCCTCTCATATACCTCTTTAATTCTTCAATTACATCTGTGTAATTAATTCTATTATCAACTCATTTAATTCTTTATTCTTTTGTACAACTATATATTATGTTTTTCTTTATTTTTCCTTTCTAGTCAATTATACTATCTAATTAGGCCTATTATTCTCCTTAATTATACCTACTTTAATTCAATTATTTATTTATCTATTTATACATATTTATTCATCATATTCACACTTATATATTTTTCAGATTTTCTAAGATTTGAAGCTATAAACTTTTGTTCAACCTATTTTATTTTCTTACATATCTACATTTACAATTTGTTACACTATGTATTTAATTAACCATAAAATATTCTTGTTAACTTAATGTGTATGTTTCAGCCATATTAAGTTTTTCATCCTACCTATTTTGTTCATCATTTTAACCATTTTAACATTGTTCCTTTGAATCCTAATTATTTCTATTAACATTAACCCTATTTTATTTATGGATACAATCTAAAATCACAACTTTCATAATACATTTTAACACTTAAAAATTCCATAAATATATATACTCATGCTAAATTAGTTTTGCTTTTCTTTTTTCCTTGTTCTTCTCACTTCTTAACATCCTAACATAAGCTTAATAACATTCCATCCATATATTTCATTTATCCAAGATAACATATTAACACCATAATTCATATAAACCATAAACATACATTGACCTTAGTTTAAATACATATACCTTGTATACAAGCTTTTCTCCATGTAATATTCATCCTATTCTTTTCAATTTCCCTTCCATTACTCTTCTCCACCATCAAACCATCAAATTCTCAAACTTTCAGAAACATTCCCTCACATAAAAATCATTAAAAATATTATTATACACAAAGCCTCAACATTTAATTCCATAAATCCATTTATATATCTCAAATAACTTCATAAAAATCACTTGGTTTGAGATCAACTTACCTAATTTGGAGTGGCCAAAAACACCCATCTTTCAACTCTTTCCATCCACTAAAATTCATCTCTTTTCAACCAATTTAGAGAGGCTAAGTTATTAGGCTAAAAGAGTGACCTCTTTTGTGTATAATTTAGTGATTATTTGGTAAAATAAAGGTGTAAAAATGGTGGAGTAAAGGAAAAACGAATTTTAGCTATGGAAAGGGGAAGAGATACATGTATGGGCTGAAAACAAATGAATATTTAATTATTATTTACATATTTATATGATAAATGGATGGTTGGGATTAAAAGATGACATATACACCTGGATGGCTAGATTTATTCCATGTGTATATTCTTTAAAAATATCATTTAGTCATCTAACACCTTATTAATCCCTCATTTTCACTTGGATGACCAAGATTTATCATGATACTATTTAATCCAGTGGCTAAAAATGCTTCGTACACCATTATTTCTCCATTTTCCCTTAAATTTACACATTTAATTGAATTTATTTTCCTAAATATTCTTTCAATAGCTCCCATGTCTAGAAAATTCAAATGCTGTGATTTTTGGATTCCTTAGAATTTTTTATCATCAGAATATGCCACTTTCGGAATTTTTTGAGCATATTTCTGAATTTTCCTTTAAGCTCTGAATGGTTTACTATTCACACACTGTAAATCCATATTTTATTTTTGACTTTTAACCTCCTATATGATCTCAAATGCTTTTTAAATTTCATCAAAATGCATCTTATAATTTATACTAATATATGGTCTAATAATCTCTCATTAGGCTTGAGATGCACTATTCACGACTTGTGTCACTATTCATCGAGATCGTGTCTCGAACCTCATTCTTTTCACATTTTCCTATATTCTATATATCACATTCCTATTGGCCACCCCTTTAAACTTGTCCTACTCAACTTAGGGCTTTTGAATTTACTTTTCCAATTTTGTCCCCGATTTTTCCACAAAATTACCATTTTGCTTTTAAGTCATTTTTCGCCCTGTAGTTCACACTAACCAACTTTATATGATCCGTATGTCCATTTTGCTCCCTAATTTTTCTTTTAATTCCCATTCTAACCTTATAAAAAATTGGATCAAAAGTTAAGGCGTGACATGATAGGTAGAAAGTTGGTTGATTTTGTTAATCGATTGACAATCTCTAAATGGCATAATGCTTCTTTTAGGTCAAAGGTAAGCCAATAAAAAAGTCCATAATTATTTTATCCCATTTTTACTTAGGTATTGCCAAAAGCTGTAGTAGTCCTAATGGAACTTGATGCTCCACTTTTACCTATTAACATGTCAGGCATCTAGTCACATATTTTGCTATATCCCTAATAGCTTTTTTTTAGGTATAGTTACAAGAGAAGCTTTGCCTGTTGGATAATCCTCCCCCTCGTGTCCTTAGGTATTATAGCCTGAAGCATTTGTTGCCTCATGTCATCATGCATCAATTTGCATATGTTAAGCGATGGGTCCTGTGGTTAGGTGTCACAACTGATGATAAAATAAGTTTCAGGTGCTCTTAGATTCCCTTACAATAGTGTGACGCACCAGAGCATCAGGTTGCGTTCCCTTAGTCGATTTTTACATAGTCACTTTTTACATCCCTAATCAATATGTGAGGCAGTTTGGTGAGACTTAAGGTATTGTTACTCACCTATTGTCCTTTTGAGGGGGAGATTTGTCTATTACTTTCATCATTAGTTATCATGACTTGTGGAAGCAATTATCTCTGAAGACAAACATTCTTCCGAAGGCTATTTGCAAGTTTCAGACTTCTGATCTATACAAGGAATGGGAGACAGGCCCTTTTTGAGACAACTGTATCCAATGGTTAAAATTAGAGGGTGATAGCAAACGTAAGAAACAGAAGACTTAAAAATGTATTTTCATGTTCTTTTTTTAATTGGTGTATAAAAGTGGTGTATTAACAATATTTCCATTTCTCTAGTCCACAAAATACTTTAATTAAGCTTATTAATATGGCCCTATCTACTTGCATCATATTGGCACTTTATGATAATCACAACAAAACATTAGTACAATAGCACATTTCCTCATTTAATCAAGGGAGATCTTAATTATATTTGGAACTCCTATCGTCAATCAGCCTTCACGGGTTTTCTTGTTTGACTATTCTCTCTCAGTCCCTAATTGTTGCATAGGATGCCTTTTTTCAATTTTCACTCTATCGGGGCACCCATTTTTAGTAAGGCCACCATTTACTATTTTTTACCTGTAGGGCCTTTTTTTCAACCATAGAACCTTTTTAGCCTATCAATATTCACAGGATCCTTGAACTCATTCCCATTACAATCTATAAAGATCATAATGTCCCTTAGTAACAATTGCTTAAGGATGAATGGTCTTTCCCAATTCGGCTTGAATTTTCCTTTTGAATCAGCTAAACCTAGTCTTATCTACTTAAGAACCAATTCCCCTTCTCTTAACTTATTATACTTCACCTTTTTGTTGAAGGCTCACACTATCCTTTTTTGATAAATTTGATTGTGATAATTAGCCCTTAACGGCTTCTCGTCTAACAAGTTCAGCTGTTGGAACCTTTATTTTACCCAAGCTATCTCAAGAATCTCTGCTTCTATTACTACCCTTAAGGACTGAAGTTCAACCTCTATTGGAAGCATTGCATTTGACCCATACACCAAAGAAAATGGGGTACCCCCAGTTGAGGTCTAAATCGTAGTTCTGTATCCCTAACAAACAAACAAAAGTCTGTTGGCCCAATCTCTATAGGTTACAACTGTCTTGGCTAGGATTTTTTTATGTTTTTATTTATTGCTTCTACTGCCCTGTTGGCTTATGGTCTGTAAGGAGAGGATTTATGAGGCTCTATCTTGTACTTTTGTAGTAATGTCTTAGCTTGAAATTAGACACTATTGTCTGAAACTATATAGTGTGGGACCTTGAATCTATAAATCAAATTTTCTTTATGAACTTAGTTATCTCTCTTGCCCTCAACTTCTTAAAGGACTCTACTTCAACCCATTTTGAGAAATAGTCAATGGCGACCATAATGAAATGTTACCCATTTAAGGTTGTTGATGCATTTCTCCAATTATATCTATCCCCTATGTAACAAATGGCTAAGGAGATGATAAACTATGTAGCTTTGATACTAGCATATGTCTTAAATTCCCATACTATTGACACTTATGACACTTCTGTATATACTTTGAATAATCATGATCCATTGTAAGCCAAAAAAAACCCTTAGTGTAGGATCTTTCTAGCCAACTTTAAACCATTCATATGTGTGCTATAAGACCTTGCATGTATCTCTTCCATGATCCTTTTTGCTTCTTTCTCTTCTAAGCAACGTACCTAAATACCATATACTTGCCTTATATATAAGATCCTGCCTATACTGATGAACTGAGTTGACAACTTCCTAAATAACCTCTTGTCCCTATCCATAGCTTCTTCAGGAAATTCCCTATTCTTTAAGTAATTTTGGATATCATAAAACCATGGCTTATTTTCTTTCTGTTCAATTTTCATTATATGCTCTGACTCATAGCAAGGCTTTTTCAAATTGGAAATGATAACTAGTTTTATGACTACTCCTTTTAGATTATCCCACATAGAGACCAAAGTGGCTAATGCATCTACTAGTTGATTCTTATCCTAGAAAAATAGTAAAAAGTGCACATCTCAAACTATCTATTGATAGATCTCAGGTACTCTACATAAGGCAGTAACTTCTCTTCTCGAATTGTCTATTCTTTATTAGTTTGGTACATTACTAAAGATGAATCCCCAAAAACCTCAACTACTTTTACACTAAGAGCTAATAATGCTTCATGCCTAAATATGCAAGCTTGATATTCAACCATGTTATTTGTAATCTTGTATCTTAATTTCTTTGCTAACTACAGCTTTTCTCCTTCAAGTGTCATTAGAATTACCCCTACTCTTACTCCCTTATTATTTACTGCACCATTGAAGTACATCTGCCACCCTTAAACCATTATTGAGCTTAAGTTCTCATATGGGAATTCAAACTCCAATGACTCTCCTTCTAGCAGATGACTGGCTAAGAATTCTGTAACTTTTTACCCTTTATTATATTTCTTATTATGTACTAAATGTCAAACTCTTGGTGCAAAATAAGCCATTTACTCATTCTGCCTACTAATGATGGAGATATTTGAAGATATCTTAAAGATGGTGCTAGCACATTACCTGTACTATATATGATTAGAAATAGTGTCCCAGTTTTTTCGAAGCCTATACTACTATCAAACAAATATTTTCCACTTCTACGTACTTAGCTTCGTGAGGAAGAAACTTTTTGCTCAGATAATAAATCACAAACTCAACCTCAAATTCATCCTTTTGTGCTACCATAGCCCCTACTAAACTTTTTTCAATTGACAAGTAGAGAATCAACAACTTCTTATGCCTTGGTGGTTGTAGGATCGGTGGATTTAACAAATATGCCCTGATAGTGTCAAAAGCTTTTTGGCAGTCATCGTTCCACTTAATTGGCTGGTTCTTTCTTAGAAGCTTGAAAATAGGCTAACATATAGTGGTGAGCTTGGCTATGAATTTGATGATATACTATATTTTTTCTAGAAATCCCATTATTTCTTTTTCTTTCTTTAGGACTGGCATTTCTCTGATAGCTTTAACTTTATTAGGGTTTACTTCGATCCCTCTTTGACTCACTATATGCCCTAAGAGTTTTCCTAAAGTTACCTCAAAGACACATTTCTTTAGATTTAGATGTAGGTTGTACTTATCAATCTACTTAAAGAACTTTTCCAATGCCTCAAAATGCATTTCTCTCATAGCGGATTTGATGATTATATCATCCATGTATACTTCTACTTCTTTATGAATTAGGTCATCCAAATCCTAGTGGCCATCCTTTGGTAAGT
>CANXYI010389372.1:0-10960 GCA_948208565.1 Hura crepitans | reverse complement strand
GTCTGATAATCAAATAGTGTAGCAGCTATTAATCCCTAAGTTGACCGGCCAACCCATCTATTGGGTGTCTAACTAATGGGCCATCCAATAGATGTCTAACTACTAGGCCATCTGACTACATTTTAAGTTCATTTCTTTACTAATCATCTTTTTATAATATTATAAAGTTAAAAATAGACAGGAAAAAATTTTATCAAACAGTCAATTTTTGACCTGGACAATTACAAGTCATTTTTAGCCTTGCCGGGCAAAATCGAGTAAAATTTTGTCACTTTTTGACTCAATTCTAAAGGCATAATTACAATTATATTAAATCTAGTCTAGGCCATTATTTAGTCTCAATTATATTCATGTTAAATGGTCATTTTTATTATAGTCCCAAAATCCCATTTTATGGGATAGTTATAAGTCATTTTGCTTAATTGCAATGGCCATTTTAGTATCATTTTAAGTCCTTTTTTAGTGCCAATTGCACCAATGATCACATACTTCCATAGGCCTAAAGCCAACCTCAAAAAGGGTATCCATTTGCCATACAAATGGCCTACATGCTAATTTACAAAAACATCAAATTTTAGGTCATTTTAAGGTACATTTCCATGCTTAAAATTAATCCATTTCCAAAGCCATTTTTCATGCCATTTTAATTCAATTTTAAGTTCATTCTTCAATCCTTTTCCATAACTTAGAAATGTTCCATATGTTACTCATTCATGCCACACTAAACATGTACACCAACCTAAATCATGCCATATAAAAAATGCCACAAATGACATGCCATTGTGCATAGACAAATGCCAATTAAACCATACCTCATTTTTGTGTCAACATACCTTACCAAGCTCTCAGCCACAAGTTCCATTTTGCCTTACACATGCTTCTATCTCATTCAAACATATTTATACGCACTTAGAGATCACACAAACATACCTATACACATATTATGCTTTTACCATGCAAATTAAGTTAACATAACATAAACCTACATCTAAGTCTTAATTCATCAAGTTCTTTACCTACATCTCAAATGCCATTAATGGCAAGCCAAAATCCTTCCATAAGCCATGTACACATGTTATTCTCCTAACATACTCATCTAAAGACCTCTTAGCCAATAAGGGAACATACACATAAATTCCTAATTCTTTTTATCTACACATACATTCCTAGCATATTACATGCCATATACCTTAACTAACATGCCATAACACCATTTCAAACCATATACACATACACATACCCACACAAAGCTCTCAGCCAATAAAGGGATTCACCCTTCCATACATCATTTTCATCCAAATATCATCCCAATCATTCATTCCACATATAAATGGCATAATTATGCACATAGTTTATCAAATCACACACTTAAACCGTATATTCTACCAATTCCATACAAGATTTCTAAGCTTCATACTTGGCAATTCAACCTCACATCCTATGAATGGATTAAATTTACTTACTTCACCATTAAGAGAGTTAAAATCCACTCTTCTAGCTTAAAGAAAATCTTTAAATCCGCACCCTATACTTTGCCTTCCATACACACCATCTCTCCTTCAAAAAATCACCAAAAATCACACTCATCGAAATCCAATTCTAACCACATAAGTGTTCTTAAAATTATTAAATCCCTTAGAAAATAAAAAAAAAGGGGTTGAAATACAAGAGGCTACCCTTTTAATCCTCTTTGTTGAACACCTTAAGCTATCTTGAATTTTCTTGAGTTCTAGCCACTCTTATGGCCTCAACCCCTTTACAAATCAAATCTTAACATATTAAGATGATTTCTAGTGACATTGAACATAAGAAAAAGCTTGAGAAAGGAGATGAAAATGGTGAATCAAGCTAGATATGGCATCAATTAAAGCTAGAAGAAAGAAGAAGAAGAAGAAAGGTGGACGGTGAGTGGAAATGGCTAAGTGGCCATTCATGTGTCACTTTAGCCCTTTTATAGTGGCTAAGCTTGCACAAGTGGGGCCCACACACCACCCAAATAACCCTAAAAAGCTCGATTTCGATAGAAACTTTAGAGAATTTTAAAAAATCACTTGAACCTCTAAAAATTGTCACATTTATTTTAAAAATCCATGATTGGTCCCATTTAGGGGCTTATAAAATTTCATAGCCAAATTCCACCAACAAGGCAGTTAACCAGCTACCTTAGTTTACTTACAAAACTCCGAAATTTAGAAAATTTGCAAACAATCTCAAATTCAAAATTTCTTTCACCAATGGATTCAGGGGAATTTTTAACCTTCAAGGTGTTGCATTTTAGGTCTGTCCGGGGACATCTGGGTCATTCCTGGCCTGACTCTATCTAAGTCTATGACCTACTAGGTTATAGCCTAAAATAATTTATTAGTACTGCCAAATCTTTAAATTAAGTCGATTTCATCATTTTATGGCCCCTCGAAGTTTCATGACTAGTACTCCTACCTTAAGCCTTGTGAAGGTGACCTGGCACTCTAGGAACACTTTTCGGCCTCAATGTTACTATTCATAAAGCCTCAACTTATGAGCATTATAGGAATGGAACAATTTGGTAAATTATTAGTTTTATATGTTGTTTTGTTATACATGCATGATATGGATATCATTGTGTATGATGTTGGTCAATCAGACATTAATACAGCATATTATCATTTGTATGAATGTTATGCAATATGTAAAATGATTATGCATATTGATATATCACATTTAACTCTGGCATCTTAAGAAAATGATTATAAGCACATGTTATTTTGATTACACCACTAAGCATTGGCTTAGCATGTTGTTCGTTTATGATACATAGGTAAGAAGACTACACTTTGATACTTGAAGCCTTAAGGCATCAAGACCTATCAAGAGAAGGCTTTTTTTTTTTGTAAAGACTTTTTATATTTAATAGTTGTGATGTATAGGTTGCACTCAAATGTATAATATAAGGGAATGGGCCTAATTTGTATCTAAATTGTAACTAAAGGTTTATTTTTGGATTTCAAAATATGTAAACCATATTATATTATGAAAATACATGTTGTGTTGTACAATATCTCTTCCTGAGGTTGAGTGTAACACCCCTTGCCCATTCTTGAAGGAAAGAGGTAAAAAGCACTACTTCTCATAAGGTCACCCATTCTTGGATTTCCCTAAGGACCTTTTGTTTAACACTTATACAACTTTGACCTAGTTGTTTCTTTTTGTGTTTCTATCTGATTAATCTTTTATTACTACCTATTTTAGTCTTTTAAAATATGATATTATACTTGTTAACTATTCATAAAAAAAATCAAGCAGCATAACAACTACCCGAGTGAAAAACCCAAAAATATTCTTGTATGAAAAACACTTTTAAAATAACTTTCATCTACAACTTCACTCCTAGACCCTTTTGGTCCCTAACCCAACATCAGTCATCATGCAATAATATAAAGGGTCTCAAACTGATAAATATATAGACATAAACATGTATTTTCATATATATCAAAAATCAAGTTCATAAAGCCATTTAATGTTATTAACTTAGTTTTACCCCTTTTACACACATTACCCATTCGACACCTACTATACATAAGTAACTATCTATCAAAACCAAAAGAGAAACAAAAAGATACCCAAAAGACTTCAGGGCAGCTACACTGGCTCCTGTTGAAGCTGAGTAGCTAACAAATCTATAGCCTGCGTATTGAAACACCAACACACTAAGTATAAACTCAGTGGTGGAATAGACAAAATAAAGTATGTCACACATGCAAGCATGCGTATGAATCATGCAACACATCAGCCTAGATGCCAATTACCCTATTTAATTATTTCTAGTTCTTTTAGTAAGTCAAAGTCCATATATTTATAGTCACGATTAGGTCCAATACATTTTAGGACCATTACAGACAAATGACACTTTAAGACACCAGATAGCGGGATCTATCCTATGCAGTGGCCTACATTTTAGACCTCGATAACTGCACCTACCTCACCTGATAGCAGGGATCAGTCCATAGACCTCCCAATACCGGAGTGGCAAATAGCAGGGATCAATCCATAGACCTCCTAATATCTACAAATGGGATAGCAACGATCAACCCCGTGGGACCTCTTAATACCCCGAGTCATATCTCTAAAGCATCATAAGTGGATAGCAGGTATTAGCCCCGTGGGACCTCTTAATATCCACAGACATCAAATAGGTAGCAGGGATCAGCCTAGGTAGATCTCCCAATACCTAAGTGTGTAAGGTTAATCTTAGAACCTTAGTGGCCACACCTGCCACATCTAATAGACGACAGTAGCCCTAAAAGGACCAAACTGCCTAGTAGCTACTAACTCCCTAGTTGATCGATTAACTCATCTAGTGGGTGTCTAACTAATGGCCCAAATTACTATTCCTTACCAATTTAAGATAGTTATCCTCAGTTTTACTAGATCTTATGTCTATTATGTCATTAAATCACACCGTATACAATATTGCACACAAAATTTCATGTTTTACACATCGTCGTAAAAGTCACTATTCATTTGGTACGTTTACGAGTGTGTTACTATTCATTTGGTCAATTTTAGTTTTTGTCTTTTATAGTACCAACCATATCAACTCCAAAGTCATTACTCATACATCAATTCCACGCATAATCTTTCATGAAATATACTTTATGCTTAGGCCATCAAATGGTACACATATTCACATCAATTTCTTAGGCATTACTTTGGTACACTTTACATACTTAATTAGGTCATTATTTTGCTAAGATTTCATGCCATATATCTTAATGTCATCATCCATTTTCATGTATGGTTTATACACCCAATTTACATACCATTATCCTACCTAGCATGCCATATGCATAACTACACATGCCATGCCATACCTCCCATACCATTTGGCCATGTTACACACACACACACACCCTTAAATTCCTTTCCAAAATTGCATGCATAACCTATTATTTTGACCTTATTAACATCACTAAATTATTACTTTACCTTAATATTATGCCTAACACTATAGACATGTAAGTCCATACACCAAACATGCATATTTTCATGGCAATTCATATGACATACTAAATTTAAGCCTATTCCACATACCTAGGGTGTGAAAACACCCTTTTCTCCACCACTTAAAGTCTTGAAACCTTGTTCTCCTTCAATGGCTTCTTTGGTACCTAAACATCCACATTTTTAGCTTAGAAAAAATCTCAAAAATCTTACACAACTCCAAATGGAAATCTAAGACCATGGCTATTAAAATACCTTAAGCTACCTAAAACAAAAATAAAAATTGAATTTAAAACACTGACATAGGATTTTGATACTATTCACCAAGATGTTATTTCTCTCTTTTTAAACTTTATTTTTTGTTTCTGTCAGAGGATTTGGCTTCTAGAGATTATAGAGGTCAAGAATTATATAATTTGTGTGAAATTTGGTGGAGAGAGGATAGATAAAATGAAGAAAAAAGAATAAGAGGAGAGAGAAAATGGCATCAAGAATTTAAGGATTTAGAGGCAAAAAATGAAGGTCTCACACATGTGGCTTATGCACATGTGTAGGCCCTTATATAAGGGTAGATGGGTGGCCCCGACATGTGGCGATCTGACGGCTCGTTTTCTCCTAATACCTTTTTAAACTTTAGAAATTCATAGAAAATTATTTAGACCTCTAAAAATACTCATTCTAGTTTTAAAAATCCTTGATTAGTGTCACTAAGGC
Organism: Hura crepitans; assembly: GCA_948208565.1. NCBI lineage: Eukaryota > Viridiplantae > Streptophyta > Magnoliopsida > Malpighiales > Euphorbiaceae > Hura > Hura crepitans. The sequence goes on along the minus strand of CANXYI010389372.1, from coordinate 5,266 downwards.
CCACATAAAATTTCAAGTCAAAATTCCACTATTGACTTTTTGACACTATTCACCTACTAGAATAAAATATTCAAAAAAAATATCAAACGACCTCAGAAAATTAAAATTCCATCTCCATCATACTCATTGAAATTTTTGATGTTTAGGGTATGGTATTTTTAGGTCTGTCCGGCTACATCCTGGGGCTGTCCCGGCACAAACTCATTTTATCTCTTCATACACCAGTTTTTGACCCATAATAATTTTATTGGTTCTGCTAAATTTTTAAATTCATTCATTTTACCCATTTTTAGGCCCGTCAAAGTTTTATAACCAATATGCCCTTTTTGGCCTCGTGGCAATGCCCCCAAATTATAGGGAACATCATTGGGGCCCAGAAGATACTATTCATAGAACTCTGGCTTACGAGCATTACAATCCTCCCCCTCTTAAGAAATTTCATCCTCAAAATTACTTGTGATGAAGAGATAAGGATACTGCACCTACATTTATTCCTCGTTTTCCCCCGAGGCCTTTGTCACACTGTGGTGCCTCTATAACACCTTTACTAGGGGAATAGATTTGTTCCTTAGCTAATTCACTTCCTTTGCTAGGATCTACAGTGGTTCTTCTTCGTACATCAAATTTGGCTAGACTTGTATCTCCTCTACAGCTATCACGTGTGATAGATTTGATCGGTATCACCTCAACATTAATACATGAAAGACATCATGTATCTATTGCAACTCAGGTGGTAATGCCAATCTGTATGCCAAGGGTCCCACTCTCTCTATGATCTCGTAGGGCCTAATGAATCTAAGACTGAGTTTCCCTTTCTTACCAAATCTGAGCATCTTCTTCTAGGGAGAAACTTTCAAGAACACTCGATCACCAACCTCGTACTCGATGTCTCACCTTTTCAAATCGGCATATAACTTCTATCGATCCGAGGTAGCTTTCAATCTCTCTTTTATGATCTTGACTTTCTCCTCGGCATCTATGATCAAGTCCGACCCAACAATCTTGTTTTCTCCTACTTCAATCTAACAAAGAGGGGTCATGCACCTTTTACCATACAAAGCTTCATACAGTGCCATTATTAAGCTGCCCTGGTGGCTGTTATTGTATGCAAACTCAGCCAATGACAAGTATTGATCCTAGTTGCCTTTGAACTCTATTGCACAACTACACAACACATCTTCTAACCCTTGTATCACCTGTTCCAATTGTCCATCTATCTGAGGATGAAATGTTGTGTTGTATGTCAATCGAGTACCCAATGCCTCTTGTAATTTCTTTCGAAACCTAAAAGTAAATCTCGGGTCTCGATCTGAGATTATAGCTATTGATACTCTATGCAACTGCACGATCTAATTAATATACAATCTAGCTAGTTTCTCCAAAGAATAATCCATCTGCACTAGTATGAAGTGGGCTATCTTAGTCAGCTTATCTACGATCACCCATCTCACATCACACTTGCTTCTAGTCAATAGTAATCCCATTACAAAATCCCTAGTGATCTTCTCCCATTTCCATTCTAGAATTGCTATTAGATGTAACAATCCAAAAGGAACTTGGTATTCTGCCTTCACCTGCTAAGAAGTCAAACATCAAGCCATGTATTCGGCTACCTCTCTCTTTATTCCTAGCAACTAATAGTGGGGTTTCAACCTGAGATACATTTTGGTGCTTCCTCGGTGCATAAAGTATGGAGCTTTATAAGCTTCCTTTAAGATTTGCACCCTCAATCCATCCACGTCCAGTACACATAGCCTATCCTAATAGTATAGGTTTCTATTATCGTTTAACTCAAATCTTGTCACCTTCCCCTCTTTAACTTTACTCATAGTTTGCACCATCTGCTTATCTCTTAATTGAGCCTTCTTTATTTGCTACCTAAAGTTAGCTTTAACCTGCAGTTCAACCAAAATTGCATCCTCTGCTGTGTACTCCACTCTGGCATGCATAAGCTTTAAGGTAGTAATAAGCTTCATGCTTAAGGCATCTGTAACTATTTTCACCTTCCCTAGATGGTAGTCGATCAAGCAATCATAGTCCTTGATTAACTCCATCCATCACTGTTGTCTTAAGTTCAGCTCCCTCTATGTAGGTAAATACTTTAGGCTTTTGTGGTTAATGTAGATATAACACTTCTCACTATACAAGTAATGTCTCTATACTTTCGATGCAAACACAATTGCTACTAATTCCAAATCATGTGTGGGGTAGTTCTTCTCATGAGGATTCAATTGCCTGAAGGCATATGCAACTACCTTGCCTTCCTGCATCAATACACAACTAAGTCCGTTGTGTGATGCATCACTATATATCACAAATTCCTTCCCTTGTTCTAGCTGAGTGAGGATAGGAGCATCTATTAACATCCACTTCAATCTATCAAAACCAACTTGACACTTATCATCCCACTCGAACTTCACATCCTTTCTTATCAACCATGTCAATAAAGCGGCAATCATTGAGAAGCCTTTCATGAACCTTCGATAGTATCCTACCAATCCTAGGAAACTCTGAATCTCAATCACATTCCTAAAAGGACTCCACTCTAACACCACTTTAACTTTGCTCAACTCCACTCTGATACCCTTAGCTGAGGCAATATAAACCAAAAATGCTACCACTTCTAACTAAAACTCACATTTACTTAACTTAGCATACAACTACTTCTCTCTCAAAGTCTACAACATTATCTGGAGATATTGTTCATGTTCCTTTCGAGTTTTGGAGTACACTAGGATATCATCGATAAACACAATAAAAAATTGATCCAAATAGGGCTTAAAAATCCGGTTCATCAAATCCATAAAGGCTGCCGGGCATTAGTGAGCCCAAATGGCATCACTAGGAACTCATAATGCCTATACCAAGTTCTAAAAGCAGTCTTAGGAATATCACTCTCCTTAATCTGCAACTAATGATACCTTAATCTCATATCTATCTTAGAAAAGACACTGGCACCTCACAACTAATCAAAAGGTCATCGATCCTAGGCAATGGATATTTATTCTTAACTGTCACCTTATTTAGTTGCCTATAATCGAGACACAACAAGAGCGACTCATCCTTGTTCTTCACAAACAACACCGGTGCTCCCCAGGGTGAAACACTATGCCTAATAAAACCTTTATCCAACAACTCCTACAACTGCACCTTTAATTCCTTTAAATGTGTTGATGCCATCCTATATGGTGTAATAGATACTAGATTCATGCCAAGATATATCTCAATCTCAAAGTCTAGCTCTTGATGTGGAGACAATCCTAGTAATATAGAAACACATCAGGAAAATCAGACACAATTAGTATCTGATCCAAGCTAAAGGTCGTAACACTCGTATCCACTACAGAAGCTAAGAATTTTTCACATCCCTTTTGAATGAGTCTTCTAGCTATAATAGTTAAAATGATGTTAGATAGGGAGTCTCTCTTACCCACAACAATCACCTCTTACCCATTTGAGGTCTGTAGACTTAACCTTTTCTTCTCACAGTCAATCACTCCTTTATGCTCTAATAGCTAGTGCATACTAAGTATGACATCAAACTCATGAAAGGGAAGCACTATCAGATCTGTTAGAAAGGTCTAATCATGAATCATTAGAAGATAGTGTTTGTAAACTGTGTTCACTGTCACACTCTAGCCAATTGTGTTACTCACTTGAATATCTAAATCTATGGGTTCTAGCTTAAGTCCTCTATCTCATGCTTATGCGGTGCAAATATAACTTCACTCTTGGACACTTTTGGTCCCTAACCCAACATCAGTCATCATGTAATAGTATACAGGGTCTCAAACCCATAAACACATAGACATAAACATGCATTTCATATATATCAAAAATTAGGTTCATATAGCCATTTAATGTTATTAACTAAGTTTTACCCCCTTTACACATATTACCCACTCGACACCTACTATACATGAGTGACTCTATCAAAACCAAAATAGAAACAAAAAGATACCTAAAAGACTTCGGGGTAGCTATACTAGCTCCTACTAAAGTGAAGCAGCTAAAAAATTTATGGCCTGCACATCGAAACACCGACACACTGAGTATAAACTTAGTGGTGGAATAGACAAAATAAAGTATGTCACACATGCAGGCATATATATGAATCATGCAACACATTAGCCAATATGCCAATTACCCTATTCAATTATTTCTAGTTCTTTCACTAAGTTAAAGTCCATATATTTTTAGTCAGGATTAGGTCCAATACATTTTACGCTTGTAACAGATAGATGACACTTTAAGACACCGGATAGCAGGATCTATCCTATGCAGTGGCCCATATTTTGGACCTCGGTAGCAGTACCTACCTCACTCAATAGTGGGAATCAATCTATAGACCTCCTAATACCGAACTGGCAGATAGCAAGGATCAGTTCGTAGACCTCCTAATATTTGCAAATGGGATAGTAGGGATCAGCCCCATGGGACCTCCAATACCTCAAGTTATATCTCTAAAGCATCAAAAGTGGATAGCAAGGATTAGCCCCGTAGGACCTCCCAATATCCACAGACATCAAATGGGTAGTAGGGATCAACCTAGGTAGACCTCCCAATACCCGAGTGTGTAGGGTTCATCTTAGAACCTCGATGGCTACACTCACCACATCCAATAGACAATAGTGGCCCCAATAGGACCAAATTGCCTAACAGCTACTAACTCCCTAGTTAACCGGTTAACCTATTCAGTGGGTGTCTAACAGATGGGCCAAATTACTATTCCTTACCAATTTAAGAAAGTGATCCTCAGTTTTACTAGATCTTATGTCTATTATGTCATTAAATCACACCATATGCAACATTGTACACAAAATGTCATGTTTTACCCATTATCGTAAAAGTCACTATTCATTTGGTAAGTTTACAAGTGTGTTACTATTCATTTGGTCAATTCTAGTTTTTGTGTCTTTTATGGTACCAACCATACCAACTCTAAAGTCATTACTCATACTTCAATTCCTCGCATAATCTTTCATGAAATATACTTTATGCTTAAGCCACCAAATGGTACACATATTCACATCAATTTCTTAGGCATTACTTAGGTACACTTTACATACTTAATTAGGTCATTATTTTGCTAAGATTTCATGCCATATATCTTAATGTCATCATCCATTTTCAAGTATTGTTTATACACCCCATTTACATGCCATTATCCTACCTAACATGCCATATGCATAACTATGAATGCCATGCCATACCTCACATACCATTCAGCCATGTTACACACACACACACACACCTAAATTCCTTT
>CANXYI010389338.1:0-11413 GCA_948208565.1 Hura crepitans | reverse complement strand
AATGTGCCACCTCCTTCTTCCAAGAAGAAGCATTCCACTGGTGGGATACGACAAAAAGGAGAAAAGCAGTAGCAAAAGTAACATGGGATTATTTCTTAAAGGAATTTCATAAGAGGTACATACCTGAATCCTACAAGGATAAGAGGAGGTGGGAATTCCTACATCTAATGTAGGGAAGGAGGTTAGTGTCTGAGTATGAGAAGGTTTTTGCTTGTTTGAGCAAATATATGGAAGAGTTCCTACTTACTGATGAGGAAAGATGTAAGAGGTTTAAAAAGGGCCTCAATGTTAAACTATGGATGCAGATAGCCACAATAAAGATGAGAGATTTTTTTGCACTAGTAGCAGCAGCCTATGACATAGAGGAGATGTTGCAAGAAAAGAATGAGCTATTCTAGAAGAAGAGGTCGTTTGGAACAGGCTAGACCAGTTCAGCACCAAAGGCAGGCAAAAGATAGAGGTAGTCCCATTTTATGCAATAGTCCTAGAGCCAAACCCAGCCTTTAAGGTCAGGTTAGGCTTTCCCATCTAGGCCTTGACCTTCATAACAGGCCTTTAGTGCCCCTATATTGATGGCTAGAATTGCACCCTCGATATGCGGGGCTTGTAATAGGAGATTGGGGGCAGTGTTGGTAGTTTAAGAGAGGAGAATGTTTCATTTGTAAAGCCAAAGACCACTTTCAGCAAAATTGTCCCTAAAGATAGCCCAAGGCTACTCAGACACAGGCTTCAGTAGCACTTAGTAGGGGATAGAGGCAGACCAGACACGATCAATTAAGTAGCAGTCAGAGGACTAGATCTGAGGCCAGAGCTCTAGCATGTCAGTATGCTATTCGGGCTCATAAGGAGGCTGAGGCTCCAGATGTGATTATTGGTACTTTTATTTATTTGATGCACATGTGTTAGCTTTAATAAATCTAAGCTCAATGTATTCTTATATTTGTACCGCACAAGCTTGAGATAGAGGGTTAGAACCGGAGCCCATAAATTTAGACGTTCAAGTTAATAACCCGATTGGACAGAGTGTGACAGTGAATAAATTATATAGGCACTATCCTCTGATCATACAAGACTAAGTATTCCTAGTGGATCTTATCAAACTCCTTTTTTATGAGTTTGATATTATATTGGGTATGGATTGGCTAATAGAACATTGGGCCATGATTGATTGTGAGATTAAGAAACTTAACCTCTGGACAGAGAAAGGGCATGAAGTAATAATCGTTGGTAAAAGAAATTCTCTATTTAATATTATTTTAGCTGTCATAGTAAGGCAACTTATTCAGAAGGGAAGTGAGGCATACTTGGCCCATATAGTTGACACTAGTACCATAGTACCTAGCCCTGATTAGATACCTATGGTATGAGAATTCCCAAACATATTCCTAAAAGAATTACTAGGGTTACCGCCATATCGAGAACTGGATTTTGAGATCGAGGTATGTCCTAGCATATTCTTAGTATTTATTACTTTGTATAAGATGACACCTATAGAGTTGAAGGAATTAAAGGTACAATTGCAGGAATTGTTGGATAAGGGCTTTATTAGGCTGAGTACCTCACCCTAGGGAGTACTCGTGTTATTTGTGACAAAGAAAGATCGGTTGCTCCGATTATGTATCGATTACAGGCAACTGAATAGGGTAACATTCAAGAATAAATATTCGTTGCCTAGGATAAATGACCTCTTCAATCAACTATGAGGTGCTAGTATATTTTCTAAGATAAACTTGAGATCAGGTTACCATCAGTTATAGATTAAAGAATCTAACATCCCTAAAATTGCCTTTAGAACCCAATACGAGCATTATGAGTTCTTAGTAATGCCATTTGGGCTTACTAATGCCCTAGCAGCCTCTATAGATTTGATGAATCGAATTTTTAAACCTTATTTGGATCAGTTTGTAGTGGTGTTTATAGATGATATCTTGGTGTATTCCAAGAGTTGTGGGGAACATGAACAACACCTTAAAATTGTGTTGTAGATTTTGAAGGAAAAATAGTTTTACGCCAAGTTGAGTAAATGTGAGTTTTGGTTGAATGAAGTAGCCTTTTTAGGCTATATTGCTTTAGCTAAAGGCATTATAGTTGATCCAAGTAAGGTTAAAGCTGTGCAAGAGTGGAATCCTCCTAGGAATATGATGGAGATTCGAAGTTTCCTAGGATTGGCTGAGTATTATTGGAGATTTGTAAAAGGCTTTTCAATGATTATAGCTCTACCGACTTGACTGTTGAGGAAAGATTTGAGATTTCAATGGGATGATAAATGTCAAGCTAGTTTTGATCAATTGAAGACAATGTTGACAAAGGCTCCTATCCTTACTTAACCTAAATAAGGGAAGGAGTTTGTCATATATAGTGATGCCTCACATAACGGACTTGGTTATGTTCTGATGTAGGAAGGCAAGCTTATTGCATATGCCTCTAGGCAATTAAAGCCTCATGAAAGGAATTATCCCACACATGACTTGGAATTAGTGGCTATTATGTTTGCATTAAAAGTGTGGAGACACTACTTGTACAGGGAAAAGTGTTATATTTATACTGACCACAAAAGTTTGAAATATCTGCCCAGACAAAAAGAATCAAATCTCAGGTAGCAATGATAGATAGAGTTAATAAAGGATTATGATTGTTTAATCGATTACCACCTAGGGAAGGTAAATGTAGTTACAGATGTTTTGAGTTGAAAATTTATTACCGCTATGAAACCCATGCATGCCAGAGTAGCCTATACAAAAAAGGATGCAATTTTGGCTAAACTGCAAGTTAAACCTAACTTCAAGCAATAAATAAAGGAGGCATAGAGGAGAGATGACTAGTTGGTACAAACCACAAGTAAGGTCAAAGAGGGGAAGGCTACTGGGTTTGAATCGGTAGTTGATAAATGTTTATATTATCAGGGCAAGCTGTGTGTACCTGAAGTGGATGAACTAAGAACACATATCTTGAAGGAAGCTCATAAAGCTCTATACTCCATGCACCCAGGAAGTATAAAAATTTATCTTGACTTGAAACCCCACTATTGGTAGCCAAGCATGAAATGAGATATAACTGAATAAATGGCTCGATGCCCGACATGCTAATAGGTAAAAGTTGAACAATAAGTTCCTTTTGGATTGTTACACCCAATAGCAATACCAAAATGGAAATGAGAGAGGATCACCATGAATTTTGTGATGGGCTACCAATGACATGGAATAAATGTGATATAGTGTAGGTAATTGTAGATTGATTAACCAAGATGGCTCATTTTATCCCAGTTAGGATGGATTATTCCTTAGATAAGCTGGCACAACTTTACATTGATGAGATTGTATGACTACACAGAGTATTAGTAGCTATTATTTCAGATCGAGACCTTTAGTTTACTTTTAGATTCTGAAAGAACTTACATGAGGCCTTGATAGGTAATCAGAATGGGTGATATAGATATTGGAAGATATGCTATGTAGTTGTGCGATAGAGTTCAAAGGTAGTTAGAACCAATGTTTATCCTTGGCTGAATTTGCTTATAATAACAACCATCAAGCTGGCTTAGGAATGGCACCCTATAAATTATTATATGGTAGAAGGTGAAGAACTCTTCTTTGTTGGAATGAAGTAGGGAAAGGTAAAATCATGGGATATGATTTGATTAGAGATGAAAAGGACAAAGTCAATATCATAAAAGATAGGCTAAAGGCTACTATGGACCAACAAAAATCATATGCTGATTTGAAATGGAAGGATGTTAAGTATGAAGTCAGTGAAAGGGTATTCTTAAAGGTATCGCCATGGAAGAAAATGCTCAGATTTAGTAAAAAGGGGAAACTTAGTCCCAGATTTATTATTCTTTACGAGATTATAGAATGTGTAAGGCCATTAGCATATAGGTTGGCATTACCATTTGAGTTGTAACAAATCCATGACGTGTTTCAAGTTTCCATGCTGAGGTGATATAAGTCGGACCCATCACATGTGATACCTGCTGAGGATAGAGTTCTTTTTATTTGGTTTAGTGGCACTCATGTAAATACTATAGTTATGGGTTAGCATGCTTCAAAGCTGCATTGTTTGTAATTAAAAAACTAGAAGTGTTATACGTAATCAGGTGGCTTGTAGAATGACTTTAAATATGAATCTACATAGAACGTGAGCCTGAGGCCCTGCGTGTTTGCTATGAGTGATTGATACGTGTTGGGTGTTGATTTAGAGGGCCAAAAGGGTCTAGAAGGAGGTTAATGGATGATCTTATCTATAAAAGTGTTTTCACAGGTGAAAAAATTTTTTCCAGAAATGTCCCTGTGTAGCTATTGTGCTGCCCAAAATTTTTTCAAACATAAGAAAAGTCTATTAAAGGAATTCTAGCATGAAAATGACACAATAAAATATAATGTGGAGTTAAATATCCAATTTAGGATTGGTCTGATTAAATATTTGGATTTTTATAAGTGTTAATTGAATAGACCTTAGGGAAATCTAAGGATGAGTGACCTATAGGAAATGCACCACTTATCGGATTTCCTGAGATCTAGTAAGGTGTGTCACATTTAGTGGTATCAAAGTGAAGGTTTAATATTCTTAGGTATTTTACATGAGTGCCAGAGTTTAGGAATGATTATGCTACTATGCTACACTGTACAGAGCCTAATAAGTTTTGTAATTTCTATAGCAATTCAAGATTGCTGATAGATCACCAGGGGAAAGAGTAGAGGAAGTAGCCAGTTATGCTCCAACTATAATATATGGGGTAGATAATATAGCTAGTCCTGAGCCTAGTGATGCCACACATATGCGACAACCTCAGCCACAACCATAGGTAAAAACATCTTTAGCTTTGTTACAATAGATAGTTAATTTGTTGAGACATACCTCTATAGCTGTTGTTCCACCTCCACCTCCTCCACCAGCTCCAGTACCTCCATTACCACTAGCTCTTGTATAAAAGACACCATTGGAGAGAATTAAAAAGATGGGAGCTATAGATTTTTTGGGTACAAAGGAGGATGATGCAGCATGAACAGAGTGTTGGTTAAAGAGAACCTTTAAAAATCTAGAACAACTGGAGTGTTTAGAAGAAGATAGTTTAAACTGTACAACTTCCCTCCTATAAAAAGAAGTATTCCATTGGTGGGATATTATTAAAAAGAGGAAGGTAGTGATAGATCTCACCTGGGAGTTCTTCTTGACAGAGTTCAGGAAGAGGTATATCGCTGAGTCCTACAAGGATAAGAGGAGATAGGAGTCCTTAGATTTGAAACAAAGTAGAAGGATAGTGGCTAAATATGAGAGGGATTTTACCTAGTTAATTACCTATGTAGAGGATTTTATTCCTAATGATGAGTAAAAGTGTAAGAGACTTCTAAAAGGGTTGAATGTCGAGTTGAGGATGTAAATAGCAAACCCGAGGGTAACAGACTTTACTATATTAGTGGCATCTGCCTATGACATGGAAGAGGTGGTATAGGAAAAGAGAGACTTCTTTTAGAGAAAGAGATAGTTTACTACGGGGTAGTCTAATGTAACCCCAGGTGACAATAAGAGAAAAAGAGAAGCACCATCTCAGTTAGTGCACTAAGCACAAAGACAGACATAGTCTTAGAGATCTGAGCAAGCCTCTACAGCTAGATCCCAACTTCCTCTAAAAGCTGCTAGTACTCCTGGTCCACTAGGTAATAGAAATGGATCCCCGACCTATAATACTTATCACAAGAGACACTGAGGGTAGTGTAGGTTGGCTAGAAGGGGAAAGTGTTTTACTTATGGTGTTAGGGACTAGTATAAGAGAGAGTGTCCTTAAAGATAGCCTGAGGGTGCTTATACTTAGATGTCTACAATTGCACCTCAAAATAGAGGTTAAAGGTAGAGTAGAGGGGATCAACCTAGTCCTAGTTAGGGGACCAAATCAGAAGCTCATGTCCCAGCTAAATAGTATGTCGTTAGAGCCAGAGAAGAGGTAGCAGTACTAGATGTCATAACTAGTACTTTCTATTAATTTAATGTTCCAGTTTTGGCTTTGGTAGACATAAGATCTACACATTCCTATGTATACACCATATTGGCATATGATAGAGGACTGAAATTTGAGCATGTGAACATAGACATACAAGTTAGTAATCCTATAGGATAGAGTGTGAATGTGAACAAGGTATATAGGCAATATCCTTTAGTGATCCAGGAATGTCTGTTTTATGTGGATTTAATTGAATTACCTTTCTATGAGTTTGATGTGATTCTAAGAATGCACTGGTTGTCTAAATATCAAGCTATACTTGATTATAAAAATAAGAGGCTGACCCTTCAGACTACAAAGGGATAAATAATGATAGTTATGGGTGAGAGAAACTTTATGAATAACTTTAGCTCAGCTATTATAGCAAGAAAACTCATTTAAAAAGGATGTGAAGTTTACTTATCACATGTCATTGACACTTATGCTTCCACCCTAATGCTTAAATAGATTCTAATAGTGTTTGAGTTTCCTGATGAGTTACCAAGTTTGCTTCCATAGTGGGAGCTTAATTTTGAAATTGAGGTGTATCCTGGTATAACACCTATTTCTATTACTCCTTACCAAATGGCACCTGCTAAATTGAAAAAATTGAAGGTGCAATTATAGGGACTGTTAGTCAACGGTTTCATCAAACTCAGTGTTTCACCTTGGGAGCACCTATGTTGTTTGTAAAGAAGAAAGATAGCTTGCTTCGACTGTGAAATTATTATAGATAGCTGAATAAGGTGATAGTAAAAAACAAATATCTTTTGTCCAGAATATATGACCTTTTTTATTAGTTGAGAGGTGCGATTGTATTTTTTAAGATTAACCTGAGATATGGATTATGAGTTCTTGGTGATGCCATTTGGTCTCATGAATACCCTAACAGCTTTTATAGACTTGATGAATAGAATATTTCAACTGAATAGAATATTTCAACCTTACTTGAATTAGTTTGTGGTGGTATTCATTGATGACATTCTGGTATACTTTAAGACTAGGGAGGAACATGAACAACATCTTAGGATTATGTTATAGACTCTAAAGGAGAAATAATTGTATGCTAAGTTAAGTAAGTGTGAGTTTTAGCTGACAAAAGTAGCTTTTCTGCGACACATAGTGTTAGCAGAAGGTATTAAGTAGACCCCAGCAAGGTTAAGGCAGTGTTAGAATGGGAACCTCTAAGGAATGTGGTAGAGATACGAAGTTTCTTAGGATTAGCTGGGTATTATTGAAGGTTTATGAAGGGATTTTCCATGATTGCAGCTCTTTTAACCAGATTGATTAGAAAGAATGTGAAATTTGAGTGGAATGACAAATGTCAAGCAAGTTTTGAGAAGTTAAAAAAGATGTTGATGGAAGCCCTTATCTTGATTCAACCTAAATAGGGTAAGGATTTTATGGTGTATAGTGATGCCTCACTTAATGGCTTAGGTTGTGTGTTGATGTAAGAAGGAAAGGTAGTAGCCTATACTTCAAAGTAGTTAAAGCCATATGAAAGGAATTATCCTATTCATGACTTGGAGCTAACTGTCATTATTTTTGCTTTGAAAATTTGGAGGCACTACTTGTATGGTGAGAAATGCTACATCTACATAGATCATGAAAGTCTAAAATGACTCTTAACTTAAAAAGAATTGAACTTGAGATAGAGAAGGTGGTTGAAGCTGATTAAGGATTATAACTACTTAATAGATTACCAATCGAGGAAAGCTAATGTGGTGGTAGATGCTTTGAGCAGAAAATTCATGGTAACTTTAAGATTTATGAATGTTAGATTGTAGTACACTAAGAAGAATGTTGTTTTAACTAAGTTACAAATTAAACCAAATTTTAGACAATAGATAACGGAGGCACAAGGTAGAGATGAGTCACTGATGCAACTAGTAAGTAAATTCATAGAGGGGAAGACACCAGGGTTTGATGTGAGTAAGGATAGATATCTATATTATTAGGGCAGGCTGTGTGTACCTAGTACAGATGACCTGAGGTTTCAGATACTAAAGGAGGCACATAAAACTCCTTATTCTATGCACCCTAGTAGTACGAAGATGTATTTGGACTTGAAGCCTCATTATTGGTGGTCAGGTATAAAGAGAGATGTGGCAAAGTATGTGGCTAGATGTTTGACATGCAAGTAGGTAAAAGCTAAACATTAGGTTCTTTTTAGATTGTTGCATCCTATAGTAATACCAGAATGGAAGTGGAAAAAGGTGATAATAGACTTTGTAATAGGATTACCTATGACCAAAGGTAGATGTGATACTTTATGGGTGATTATTGATAGACTGACTAAGACATCTCACTTCATCCCTGTCAGAATGGACTACTCATTAGAAAGGTTGGCTAAACTATACATTGATGAGATTGTCAGACTTCATGGTGTACCTATGGCAAACATTTCTAATAGAGATCCTTGATTCACTTCTAGGTTTTGGAAGAAGTTACATGAAGCCTTAGGTATTAAATTGACATATAGTACAGCCTTTCGCCATCAGACAGATGGACAATTAAAAAGGGTGATATAAGTGCTTGAGGATATGTTACGTAGTTGTGCCATTGAATTTAAAGGTAGCTAGGATCAATACTTATCTCTAGCTGAGTTTGCCTATAATAACAACTATCAGACTAGTTTGGGCATGGCCTTATATGAAGCATTATATGGTAGAAGGTGTAAAACTCCTTTATGTTAGAGTGAGATTAGGGAGAACAAGATCTCAGGAGTTAACCTAATTAGAGATGTATAAGAAAAGGTTAAGGTTATTAGAGACAGGTTAAAAGCTATAGATAATAGGTGAAAATTCTATGTTGATCTGAAGCGGAGGGATATGGAATATGCTATTGGTGAAAAAGTATTCTTAAAGGTACCTCCATGGAAGAATGTCCTCAATTTAGGAAAAAGGGGAAGTTGAGTCCCAGATTTATTGGGCCATATGAATCACAGAAAGAATGTGACCTTTAGCATACAAGCTAGCTTTGCCATATGAATTGTCACAAATTCATGATGTGTTTCATTTCTTAATGTTAAGGTGATATAGATCAGATCCCTCCCATATTGTCTCAACAACAGATGTTGAAATACAACTAGACTTGAGCTATGAAGAAGAACTAATATAGATACTAGCTAGAGAGGTGAAGTAGTTGAGGAATAAAGCTATTCCTTTGGTTAAAGTTCTTTAGAGGCATCATAATGTAGAAAAAGCTATATGAGAGCTTAAAGAGTAGATAATGGCTTAGTATCCACACTTATTCACTCCAAGTCATTTCGAGGATGAAATTTCTTAAGAGGGGAAGAATTGTAATGCCCGTAAATTGAGGCTCCATAAACAGTACCACTGAGGCCAAAAATTGTTCCCAAATTGTTGGATCACTTTCACGAGGCCCAAGATAGGTGTACTAGTTATGAAACTTCAAGGGGCCATAAAGTGATGAAATTGACTTAATTTTAAGATTTATCAGAACCAATAAATTATTTTAGGCTATAATCTAGTGGGTTATAGGCTCAAATGGAGTTGAGCCAGGAATGACTCAGGATATGCATAGACAGACCTAAAAATACCATATCCTAAAGGTTAAAAATTCCTTTGAGTCCATTGGTGAAATAATTTTTGAATTTCGAGGTTGTTTGTAAATTTTCTTAATTTTGAGCTTTACAAGTAAATCGAGGCAATTAGTTAACTGTCCTATTGATGGAATTTGGCTATGAAATTTTACAAGCCTCTAAATGGGACTAATTGAGGATTTTTAAAATAAACATAATGATTTTTGGAGGTTTGTGTGATTTATAAAAATTCCCCAAAGTTTTTGGCAAAATCGAGCTTTTTCGGGACGCTCGGGTGATATATGAAGCCACCTGTGCCACCTTAGCCCCTACATAAACTCCATATTGACACCTAAGTGTCCACATGTTTAGACCCACTCACTATCCTCTCTTTCCTCCTCCTTTCTCCTTTTACCATTTAGACGTCATCTTTGCCTTCCATTCACCATTTTTGTTACTTTATGTAAGCTTTTCTCTTCCCAGTTGCCATAAAACAAATCATGTTAATATGTTAAGAATTGAATTGTGAAGGAATTGGAAACCATAGGAGTGTCTAAAGCTCAAGAAAATTCAAGGTGTAAGCAAGTGTACATTAAATGAGTGCTAAGAGGCAACTTCTTGGGTGTAAGTTATTTCTTCCTTTTTAATTTATTTCCTAGAGGATTTGGTTATTCTAAGAATAATTATAGTCTTAGGGTTTGATATTGAGACTTGTGTATTTTTCAAGGATTTTTGCGTGCAAAATGGCATGAATGGAAGTAAAGGAAAAGTGAGGTCTACTTTGGCCTCTTTCAAGCTTAAAGTGAAGAATAGGTCTTCCTTGATAGAAAGGTATGTGAATTTAAGGTATTCAAAGTATGGACATTAAAATTCCAATGTAATAGGCTTAGTAACCTTATATGGAAATAGTGGCAAATGTAGTTAATGTGTGTGAAATGGTGAATTAAGCATATAAATTTATTAATTATATATGAAATGTATGCTTGGAATGACAATTTGGTGAAAAGAATGCATGGAGGGACTTAGCCCTCATTTGATTAAGGGGTAAGCCTAATGGTGTGTGTGTGTATGACTTGTTATGGTGAGTTTGGCATGGTATCTAAGGTGCTTAACATGGAAATTGTATGAATTATAAGTGTATATGGTGAAATTGAGAGTAGTGGTAATAGTCTTTGGTGTAGCCGAGAGCTTGCTTGGCAAGTATTTAGGTATATGGTGAGTTTAAATGGCAATTTATGTGGTAATTAGCTTATTAGTGATGGCATGATAGGTGTAAGTAATGAAATTAGTGAATAAGGCTTGTGTGTGTGTGCATTAAATGTGGTTGAGACATGTCCAAGGTGTACAATAGCCTAAGTTACATGGTAATGGTGTTGTGTGTGTGTAAGCATGCTTGTGTGATGTTAAAATATGTGTATGTGTGCTTGAATGTGAATAAAGGCATGTGTATGGCAATTTAGGGACATTGTTCGAGAGGTATGCAAGGCTAAAATAGAATGAAAAGTGAGGTATGACTTAACATATATATGTGTATGATATGGCATGACATATTTGGTATGAATTGTGCAATGTTCAGATGGCATGACTTAGGTGAGAATGCATGAGTAGTAAAGCAAGAAATGCATAAAATTAGGATACCTTTTAAGGTTAAGAAATGGCATTGAAATTGGCTTAGAATAATAAGGTAAAAGTGGCTTTAAAATGAAAATGAGAACTAGAATTTAGACATTTTGGGATGGTTATGTAACATGAAATGAAAGCCCCTTTTATGGAAATCTAAGTAAGACAATTGTGGTTAGCTTTAGGCCTATAAAAGCATGTGGAAATAAGTGCAAATGGCACTGAAAAATGATGTGAAAAGGACCTAAAATAACTATCGTAAAAATGAAAAATGA
>CANXYI010389272.1:0-10106 GCA_948208565.1 Hura crepitans | reverse complement strand
AAAAATAAAAAAAAAAATTCTAAATACAACTCTCCATGTGCAAAAAAAATCTCTTTGTCTTATATTTATATTCAAATTGATTATATATATATATATATATATATATATATATATATATATATATATATATATATATATGATTAAATTTATTGTGAATTTTCTAAGTTTATGTCTATTATGTGTGTAGAAAAATAAGGGCCTAGTATAACAAAAAGGAAAGACAAGGCATAATCAAGGAATTATGGCGTATTTTAACCCATTTGTTAGTGTATTCATATGAATATATGAATTGTATTAGCATGTTACCATAAAAATTATGTGTATGCTAATATGTGAAAAATGCTAATTAATGAAATTAGTTGAATTATCTAAATTGTTAGCATGTTTAATTATGAATGATGTTTAAAATTATATTTTGATGATATTTTAGAATGTTTAAGCCCTTTACTAAGGGAGGCCAAATGCCTCTGGATGGTCAATTAGTATGATTTTGGCTTATAAGGCAACAAGTTATGTTTATGCATATGATAGAAATAATGATAAAGAAAAATTAGATGTTGTTATGAATGATCATGTTAATTTTTATTAGTAGGCCATGATACTTTGAGGCATCCAAATGCTTTTTAGGGAAGGATGAGAATGATTATGGCTTGAAATGTAACTAAGGGAAAAGATAATGAAGTAAAAGGTGTTTTATGTTATGTATGTACATATTATGTTTTATTGGTAGGCTATGATATCTTATGGTGGCTGAATCCTATATAGAGTTTTAATTAGATGATTATGTCATATAAGATGGCTTAATGAGGATGTGTAAATATTATGTGCATATAAATAGTGTAGTGTGATTTATTTGCACAAATAGAACTAATGTTCACATTTTCTACATTGTGTATAATATGAATTAGATTACTATTATGGTATATTAATAAATATTGTTAAAGTATGTGAATCGAAGCTAATGAGGTAGTTAATTATATATAAGTATGTATTTAATGCTTACTTGAGTAATTGAATATCATTTATATCTTGTATGGTATACAAGCATTATGTAAAAAGTGAAATTAAGTAATATAAGTAAGACATGTATGGCATTTTATGAGATTACACCTCAAATGACATAACTAAGGACTTAAATTAAAGTAAGCAAGAATGCAAAGCATGATAATTAAGACAAATGCTCCATATGATTAAATAATCTAGATTGGATAGGTTGATCGATTAACTAAACATATATATTAGTTGCTAAGGTACCCTCAAGTATAATATTTATCCTTCGGGCAATTATATCGACATCTAGGCAACTATATTTGCCTTTAGGCAATCATGTTAGCCTTTGACCAACGTAAAGGCCTTCAGGCACCATACAATTTCATTATCTAGTTTTTGTCTATTATCTTTTAGGTATGGGTATAATTTAACACTTCATTAAGTAATTAAGAATGATATAAATTAAAACTAATTTACATATATGTTTTGTAATGATAATGAGATCTATAATTATACATGAGAAATCATTTTGTTTATTATAAATTATTATTTCAATGACTGTGTATAATTATAGTATGTTATGCATAATCGTATTATGATAAAAGTTCTATGTTATTAATGCTTTTTCATGGTTTACATGTGAGCATGCATATGTTGAATTAAATATACCATTAAGCATTCATTTAGTGCATCATTATATTTTGCGATGTGTAGGTTAAAGAAATCAAATTAGAGTTAAAGAATTAATATCAATAGGTTGATCAAGTAAAGATTCTTTTGGCATTTTGCTTTTCTTTTCTATAATCTTTGATGTATTTATATAGTGGCACTCTTGTGTAATTAATGGATTAGACCTAATTAATGATGTCAATATTTTTGTAGCCCACTAATAATATATAATAACTTGTTTATATAAGTAGATATAATAATGCATGACTTGTATGATATCTCTTTATTATATATGCTGAGTTGAGTATGGATGGTCGAAAAGACCTAAATAATGGTGTATTGTGTTGTGATATCTAAAGGTGTTGCTTTTATGTAGGTTTCTTTTTAGGAAAGTGCCTAGTATAACTATTATGCTACCAAAATTTCGGCATGAGGACCCTAATAGTCTACCTTAGAAAATGGTTTTTTAATGTTCGTATTTTAAAACCTCATACATACGAAGTATGTTCCATTCTTAAATAATAAGGTTTTAATTTTATAATGGTTTTCCATCAGAGTAGTTCAGATATCAATTTATGTGCCACTCCTTATTCAGGTTTAGTGATCGAATCAGGTAAGGGTGTTATATTTGTTGGTGTCAGAGCTAAGTTTAGGCATTCCTCAGTATAGATGGGTTATATAAAAGTGCTTTAGTGTATAAAAGTGTACATCACATAATTATACATATTGAGGCTTACAATCTATTTCTTTTCTTATAAATCTAAGGATGAGTTAATCTATATCACAAGGTGAAGAGAATGTTGAGAGCCATGCTCTGACCACTGTTTGTTATGGGGTTAAGACTTTTTGATCGAGTGATATTGGGAAAGAAGCTTAAGGACCACAAGTTTAGCCTACCTTGTTAGAGCAAATGATGGAATCAATATGACAAGCAATTACTACTATAGTTATTACTACTACTTCTATTACTATTGCTATAGTTCATCTTACTCACCTCTACTAGTTCAACTAAAACATTAGGCTCTTTAGAAAACTTACCTTGAGAGACTTAAGAAGAATAGGGCTGAGGACTTCAAAGGTGAGGAGTTTGATGGATCTGACTGAGCAAAATACTAGTTGGACAAACCTATGAGGATTATGCAGTAATTGAGGTGTACTCAAGAGGAGTATGTGAGTTGTATAGCTTTTTTTCTTATAGATAAAGCTTTCAAGTGGTGGGAAACTATTACATAACATAACACTGATGAATACTTAACTTGAGGGTTTTTCCTTAAAGAGTTTAAGAAGATGTACATAATTGAGCATTATCTAGATAAGAAAGGGCAAGAATTCATAGACTTGAAGTAAAGATAGAGGTCCATAGTAGAATATGAAAAGGACTTTGCAAGGCTTAGTCGGTATGTAAAGGAGATGGTTTCTACTAAAGAGGACTGAAGCAAGTGGTTTAAAAATGGGCTTCACCTTTACATTATGCTTGAGGTAGCTCTTCAAAGATCAAAGACTTCTCAGCTTTGGTTGTAACTTGCCACATCATGGAAGAGATTCGAAAGATGAGAGAGAAGTGAGATAGCTTCAAGAAAAAGAGGTTATTTTGGTAAGGGCAAGCTAGTTCAACCTCTATAGTAGATAAGAAATAAAAGGGAGATCATACTAGACCATATTAGAGTTAGAAATAGGACTGGACATAAAAGTTAGGTCAGGGATCTAGAGCTTAATCTAGGCAATTGACTCATATCATAGGTGACCCGAACTCTATTGCTAAAAGTGCATTGACACCTCAGTGTAAGTATTTAGTAGGAGGTGCAAGGTCATATGTTGGAAGAATATGTTAAAGCTATGTTAAGGATATGTTTCTAAGGGCCATAGGTTGAGAGATTATTAGATAAAACATCTAAATTCAACTTAAAAGAGAGATAAGAAAAACATACAAGAGGCTGAACTAGAAGTAGCTAAAAGGACAAGTCAGAAAGCAAAGCACCAACCAAGTAATATGCTATTAGAGCTAGAGAAGAACTTAATGCATCAGATGTCATAACAGGTACTTTCTAACTCATTGATTTATCTACTTTAGCACTTATAGATCTAAATTCCACACATTCTTACATTTGCATTACACCGGCACTAAAAATGGGGGTTAGTATCAGAGATGATTGGCATTGGGATTATGGTTAGTAATTTGATAGGCCATTATGTCATTATTGATAAAGTGTATAAAGATTGTCCCTTATTAGTACATGGCCAACCTCATTAATTTGCCTTTTAGTGAGTTTGACTTGATCATAGGCATAGATTAGTTGTCCAAGTATCATGTTATAGAGGACTATAGAAAGAAGTGGATTATGCTTAAGGCTGGTGATGGGAAAAAAATGATGGTTCTAACAAAGAGATAAGATTCTATGTCCATGTGATATCAACAGTTGTTGTAAAAAGATTAATTAAGAAAGGTTACCAAGCATATTTAGCCCATGTTGACACCAAAAAAGTAGAAATAAAAGTAAGTTAATACCAGTAGTATCAGAGTTTGAAAATGTTTCACAAAAAAGCTACCAGATTTACCACTAGAATAGGAGCTTGAGTTTGGGACTAAAGTTTCACTAAGCATAGTGCCAATGTCTATAGCTCCTTATAAGATGGCTCCTATAGAGCTAAAGTAGTTAAAACTAGGAGTTAAAACTATAGTGGTAAGAGTTATTAGACAAGGGTTTCATCATACCAAGGGAGTATTATTTCTATTTGTCAAGAAGAAAGATGGCTCCTTAAGGTTATATGTGGTCTACAGATAGTTAAATAAGGTCACCATCAAGAATAAATACCCTTTACCTATAATCGACGAGTTGTTTGATCAGCTTAGGAGAGCTAGTGTCTTTTTCTATGGTTGATCTTAGATTAGGGTATTATCAATAAAGATTGAAAGAGGTAGATGTGTGCAAGACAAATTTTAGAACAAGATACCACTACGAGTTTTTAGTAATACCATTTAGGCTTACCAATGCTTCTATAGCATTTTATGGATCTTATGAATCATATTTTCCTACCATTCTTGGATTAGTTTGTTATGGTCTTTATTGATGACTTCCTTTTATATTCTAAGAGCTGAGAGGAACATAAGAAGCATCTGAGGACTTTTATGAAGATGTTGAGAGATGAAAAACTCTATGCCAAGCTTCGCAAGTGTGAGTTTTGGCTAGATGAGGTGTCATTTCTAAGGTATATAGCTTTAGTAGATGACATTAGAGTTGATCCTAGCAAGATTAAGGCCATTATGGAATGGAAGCCACGTAGGAATACTGTAAAGATCAAAAGTTTCTTTGGTTTAACAGATTATTACAGGCAGTTTGTTAAAGGGTTTTCTCTTATTATTGCTCCTATAACACTTTTTTTGAAGAAGAATTTCAAGTTTATTTAGGATGAAAATTGCCAAGAGAGTTATGACAAGTTAAAGATTATGTTAATAGAAGCTTTGATACTAGTTTAGATGATATTAGGAATGGATTTCGCAATTTATAATATTGCTCCATTAAATTGGTCAGGAGGTGTACTTATACAAGAAGCCAAGGTTATTGCCTATGCTTTAAGACAACTAAAGCCTCATGAGAAGAATTATCCAACCCATGATTTGAAACTTAAAACTATAATGTCTGCTCTAAAGATATAGAGTTATAACTTATATAGAGAAAAGTGTTATATTGATCACAAAATATTAAAGTATCTTCCCACTTAAAGGGATTTGAATTTGATGCACAAAAGGTGGATAGAGTTAATAAAGGTTTATGATCGACTTTTTGACTATCATCTTGGGAAAGCCAATGTGGTTATAGATGCTCTTAGTAAAAAGTTTATATTAGCTTTGAGAACTATCAATGTTTATTTTAAGTTCATAGATGATAGAGGTTTGTTGGGAGAACTACAGATCATGCCAAGCTTATTACAACAAATAAAAGATGTTCAAAATGATAATTATAGGCTTATAAATATCATTGTATAATTCCAAAAGGGAAGCCCACTGAGTATAAGATTAAGAATGATGGTTGTTTATATTATCATGACTGTCTATGTGGGCTTAATGTTGAAGATCTGAAGAAGCAAATTTTGTAAAAAGCACATAATGTACTTTATGCTATGCATCTTGGTAATACCAATATGTACCAAGGTTTAAAGATAGTTTAGGCTGAGTTTATGACTAGATGCCTTACTTGTCCATAAATTAAGGCTGATCATCAAGTTCCATCTAGATTGTTATATCTTATAGCAATACTAGACTGGAAATAGGATAGAGTTACCATGGATTTTATAGTTAGGTTACAAATGAGAAGCAACAAGTGTGGTTTAGTTTAGGTAGTGGTTGATAAATTGGCTAAGTCAGTATTTCATATCAATAAGAATGGATTTCTCTTTAGAAAAGCTAAGACTTACATACTAATATGATTGTCCAATTGCATAGTGTGCCATCATCTATTATTTTTTATCAGGATACAAGGTTTACATTATGGTTTTGGAAAAATCTCCATAATGCTTTATGTGTTCAACTTAGTTTTAACACCACATTCTATCCTTAAATAGATGGCCAATTAGAAAGAATCATTAAGGTTCTTGAGGACATGTCAAAAAACTATGCCATTGAGTTTATGGGAAGTTAGGACCATTACATTTCATTGGTAAAGTTTCCTTACAATAAAAGTCATCAAGCAATCCTAGGCATGGCTCCTTATAAAGCCTTATATGTGAAAGGATATAGAACTCCTTTGTGTTAGAGCGAGCTTAGTGAGAACAATATATAAGGCCAGATTTGATTAAAGATGCAGAGAAGAAATTAATTATTATCAGAGAAAGGCTGAAGGCTACTTTAGATTAGCAGAAGTCATATTCAAATCTAAGGAGAAAATACATCCAGTATGAAGTGGGAGACAAGGTGTTTCTTAACTTATCTCCACAAAAAAAAGGTGTTAAGATTTGTCAAGAAGGGTAAGCTAAGTCCACGATTCATTAGCCATTATGAGATAACAAAACATGTTGGACTAGTGGTTTATCGACTAGCTTTACCTCCTGATTTATAATTGATACATGAGGTTTTCCATGTGTCAATACTTAGGAGATACCAATTGAATCTATCACATGTGGTATTAGATGAAGAAGTTGAAGATACATCTAGATTTATGATATGAAGAAGAGTCAATAAGAATTTTAGCCTGAGAGTTTTAAGAGTTCTGAAAAAAAGGTCCCTTTAATGAAGGTACTGTGGTGACATAATATTATGTAAGCTATAATCAAGGAGAGTGAGGGTTAGATGAGGGAGCAGTATCTACAACTATTTGAAGTAGATAAATTTGAGGACAAAATTTCTTTTAAGAGGAAAAGAAATACAATGCTAAAAAATCTTAGTGTTATGAATAGTACTTTTTGAGATGTGAATTGTATTTTTTGAGACTCGAGTGACACGAATCCTACTAAATGGAAGTACTAACCACAATTTAATTTTGGGTAAATTTTAGAGTGAAAATAAAGTCATTTATATGGTTAAAAATAGTGGTTAAGATTTTATGACAATGTCAGATGAATAGTGACCAAGTTTAAGTTAAACTGTAAAATACTTAATTCTTGTTCAGAAAATTTTAGGATTGATACAACCTAATTGTAGAGAATAATGATATTTTTACCAAGGATGAGAGTAGTTTGTAGAGTCGCCACCTGGCTTCTACACTAAGGCCTCTGATCTTCTGTACAAGAAAGGTTCGGAATTTCAGATCTTATTTATGCCCCAATAATATGTTGTCCATGTATGTTGTAATTTTTATCAATCCCTTATCAAACAAGCATGCATTATATCTAAAATAGTTATGTCACCTTTTCATGTATAAGAAGTAAATTATAGTATTTAAAAGAAATATGAAAAGTACATTGTACATCCAGAAATCGGGTCATTGATTAATTGTTATTTGACCTGACAATTACTCGTAATCCATAGGAATTGGCAGTAATTGCCCAACTCCCATCTCTTGGAGATTGGCCTTTATTGAAATACATTTGATTGTGACTTTTGATTAGGGCAATACAAATCTATTTTATTAGAAAACACCAATTAACCATGTATAAAATTATTTGATGTGAAAATTATGTTTTAGCGTGTAAAATGAGTTATTTACTACCTATTACAACCCAAGAGTAAGTAAACAAGTATAAATAATAGAAAACCAAATAGATAAACTATGGCCCTAAAATAAGCCTGCTTCAATGTCATCAAGTCTGTGCAGACTTAAGAGGCAACAATGCTTAGTTTGTGCGGACCTTCACTAGGGAAAGATTAAGGCCATCCGGACTTCTGCACTAGTGTAATATGCCATTTAACAACTCAAAAAAGACATTCAAGGTAAATTGGTTAGATCTGAATCATAATCATAAATAAATGTTTGAAATCATTAACATACTTCTTCTAAACACGTTACATATTTATGGCATCATAAGGAATCAATGTGTAAACTCCTATTTATATGTCCATGCAAACCTTTAACCCTTGTGACAGGGAGTCCGTGCAGACCTAATATCCATTTAAAATATATGCAAATAGGGCTATGCAGACTAATCTAAACACTTGTCTTTAAAGGTGCTAAGTCCACATGGACTCAATTAAATTCATGCATAAGGAGCGAGATTTCATTCATTATGGCATATTCAAGGTTAATTGCAAACACTTGAGATTTATATATCCTATGAGGTTTAGCCTACTCGTCATTAATAGAGATGGAGATAACTAAGATATCACCTCGATAACAAACATCTTAGAGATCATCGGCTATCCAAAAAACACATAAAAATACATTAACGAACCTCAGATTATTACCTGTTATGAAGGAGTCTCTTCTTTTTATCATCTAGTCACTAAGTCTTCTTGCGTCTAGATGTAATTGATGTGGTTCTGTTTCTAGTTATTTTCAATCTCCTGTCAATATCTTTGCCTCATTTTCCTTTTCTTTAAAGAGAATTATTTATATTTCTTTTCTAGGTTTTTCTACTCACTTTCGTTAGGAGGAAGTCCTAATCCCTTTTAGATTCTGACCCTTGGACTAAATAGTCAATGTTTAAATCCGAAGTTTGTTTCTATTAACAAGTCCGTATGCACTTAGTCTTAATGTTCCATGCGGACTAAGGCTTCTGCAGTGATGGTCCATGGTCTTTATTGGCCAAGTCCTAACCTGCTTCTATAGTTAGTCTGTGCGAACCAAGTGTTTAAGGATGTTAGTCCATACGGACCTAGGTCTTGATGTCTTTGTGTGTACCTAAGGAGTCCATCTCTAGCTATCATCATTGGTCCAGGTGGGGTGTCTACAGTTACCCCCACTTTGGTGTGTGTTGTGTAAAGCATAAATTGGAATAGTGCATAACAAAGTATTAGGTTTAATCATACTTACCTTGTGAGTATGCTTACCCAAATGTGTAACTTTATTTCTTGTGGATTGTTTAGGCAATGAACAATTCTGATCACACCTTAGGTTGTTTGACCGACAAGGTTAGATAAAGTACATAGTTAAGGTAGGATTGTAAATTGGACATGAAGTCAAATTTTGGAAATTTGTAAATTGGACATGAAGTCGAATTTTGGAAATTTGTAAATTGGATGCAAAGTCAAATTTTGGAAATTTGTAAATTAGACACAGAGTCAAATTTTGGAAATTTGTAAATTGGATATGAAGTTGAATTTTGGAAATTTTTTAATTGGACACGAAGTTGAATTTTGGAAATTTGTAAATTAGACACGAAGTCAAATTTTGGAAATTTGTAAATTGGACATGAAGTTAAACTTTGAAAAATTGTGAATTGTCTTTAGAGAAGTTGAACTATAAGATGCTGAATTGATCCTACAAAAAGGAAATAAAAATGTCAGTTTTGAAGGAAAAATAGGTTGAATTCAAACTTTAGACCTTAATGGCCCTTGCTCCATGTAGACATGGGTATTAGGTCCATGCGGACTCTTTTTATGAATCTTCTATGGACTTTCTCAAATGAGTCCGTGCAGACTTATTCGTTACCGTATGTTCATATGGATATACATATACGAAGTCCGTGTAAACTTGTCAGATCAGCGCTATAATCATCCATTTTTCTTCTCTTTTCCTCATTTATTCCATTTTCAGTCTTCCATTTTCTCTATTTTCTCTCGACCAAACACCTTTTATCATGGCTTCTCAAACAGGAAATGCTTTAAATTCTTCCTCTTCCAAAGACAGTCCGACCATCATCCTCCTTTCCTACGGAAAGTCAGCAGCTTCTCCTCCTCCACTGGAGGACATTTTAATGCCCTCTTTGACGAGTTTTATCCCCTCTATGGCAGTGAACTGCTCGAAGAATGTAGCACCTATCAATGGCATTGCATTTGGTGATCCAACCCCTCTCTTGGCAGATTAGGCCCACCACGCTTCTTCTGAGGCATACAGATCGGAAGAGCGTCGTGTAGG
>CANXYI010389219.1:0-12791 GCA_948208565.1 Hura crepitans | reverse complement strand
ATTTTTATTTTTAGAGTTATATTGGATTTACTATGGATTTTCTAAAATGAGCTTGTAATTATGTATTAGAGAAAGAGAGAACAAATGGTTCAAAAAGGAAGGAAAAGGCATAATCGTGTCATTTCAGTGTATTTCAATTTTTGGTATGTGAATCCATCAAAATATATGTTTGAACATTTAATTTAGATGGTATTTATGATGATATTGTGTTATGTAATTAATATGTGGTTATGTATAAAGTATGTATGTGTGAAATGATGTGTTTTTGTAGTAAATTGTGAATGATTGGAATTAGTTATGCCTTTTATAATGCATGTAAGTCCAAGTTTCATGAACTGTACCTCCTTGGCATAAATAGTGTCCTCGATAGGTCGGGCCACCTTCATAAGACCAAAAAAGGGCATAGTGGTCATAAAATTTTGATAGGCTAGAAAATGGAAAAAATGAAAGAATTTAAAAATTTAGCTGAACCAATAAATCATTTCGAGTTAAGAACTAGTGAATAGTGTCAGGACAGCCTCAGGATGTGCCAGGGTAGCCTCATGATATGCCTGAACAGACTTAAAAATACCATACCTAAACCTTAAAAATTAAAATATACATGGTTGAGAAGGAATTTTAATTTTCTAAGGTCATTTGGTATTTATTCTGAATATTTTATTCTAGTGAGTGAATAATGCCCAAAAGTCAACAGTGGAATTTTGACTTGAAATTTTACGTGGGCGTTAATGACACTAATCGAGGATTTTTAAAACTAAAATGAGTATTTTTGGAGGTCTAGAGAAATTTATGTGAATTTTTGAAGTTTAAAAGAAAATCAAGAGAAAGCAGATCATTAGAATGCCACGTATCATGATCTATGCCATCCACCCACCCCTATAAAAGGACTCACACATGTAAAGGTGTCATATGTGTGAACCCATCATCTTTTTGCCTAATTTCTCCCTTTGGCTGATGCCATTGTCACCTTCCCTCTCCTCTCTTTTTTCTTCAATTTCTTTTCCTTCCATCCTAAAATTCATAAATCTCATATTTATTATACCTTTCATGACCCAATGAATCTAATTAAAGTGAGAGAATTGAAGAATTTGGCTCAAAAAGAGAGATATTCACTTGGAGTGAATAATGGCAAATTTTAGTGTAAGTGGTTTTATTTCATTTTTTATTTTTGCTTTAGGTAGTCTAAGGTGTTTTAAGAGATTTTATGGTTTTAGATTTTCAATTGGAGTTATATAAAATTTTTAAGGAATTTTTCTAAGTGAAATTGTGTATGTTTAGGGCAAAAAGAGAACATTGAAGGAGAACACCAATCTAGGCATCCAAGTGGTGGAGAAAAGGGTGTTTCCACACCCTAGGTATGTGGAATGGATTTAATTTATCTATGTCATGTGATTTGGCATGAAAATGTGTGTAGTCATGTGTATGGAAATGGTAATTCTTGGTGTTAGGCATGACATTGATGTGAATTGATAACATGAGTATGTTAATGATGTAAAAATAACATGGTATGCATGATCTTAGGGAAAGGAAACTAGGTGTATGTGTGTGTATGGTGTATGGCCAAATGGGTTGCATGAATGGCATGGCATGTGTGTTTATGGATATAACATGTTAAGTATGGCATTGGCATGCAAATGATGTGTATAAATAGTGTTAGGAAAGTGAATAATAATAATAAGATGTATGGTATGTTAACTTGGAGAATATTGACCTACATGGAAGTGTCATATGGACATAAAGTAGAATAAGTAAAATGGTGGATATATGTGTGTAAATTATTGGCATGAAAATAAGGAATGGTTCACTGATAATAATAAGATGAAATGAATACAAAGATGA
Source organism: Hura crepitans (assembly GCA_948208565.1). Lineage (NCBI taxonomy): Eukaryota > Viridiplantae > Streptophyta > Magnoliopsida > Malpighiales > Euphorbiaceae > Hura > Hura crepitans. The sequence goes on along the minus strand of CANXYI010389219.1, from coordinate 10,952 downwards.
TAGATTTTAGATTGGCATGCCTAGTGCTATGGAAGGCACAAGGTAGAAAAATGAACAAATTAATAGTAACCTTCCGACAAAAGACCTAAAATGTGACCTTGTGTGATATGTCATGTAAAATAGAATTAACATGAAGTAAAGTGAAAAGCAATCATAGATGACCTAATTAAGTAATAAATAGTAAATTGGCCCATCAGTTAGACACCCACTGAATGGGTTGATCGGTCAACTAGAGAATTAGCAACTGCTAGGCAGTTTGGTCCTTTTGGGGCCACTATTGTCTATTGGATGTGGCAAGTGCAGCCACCGAGGTTTTGAGATTGAACCCTACACACTCAGGTATTGAGAGTTCCACCTGGACTAATCCCTACGACCCATTGACTATCTGTGGATGTTGGGAGGTCCTAAGGGGCTAATCCCTACTATCCACTTGTGTTGCTTTGGAAATATGATTTGGGGTATCAAGAGGTCTTATGAGGCTGATCCCTACTATCCCATTTATAGATATCAGGAGGTCTACGAGTTGATCCCTACTATCTACCAGTCTAATATTGGGTGGTTAATGGACTGATCCCTACTATCAAGCAAGGTAGGTGCAGCTATCGAGTCTAAAATATAGGCTACTACATAGGATAGATCCTGCTATCTGGTGTCTTAAAGTGTCATCTATCTCTTATAGGCCTAAATTATATTAAGCTTAACCATTAAATAGCATATGAATTTAGGGTGTTGGTAATTGAAATATTACATGGATTTAAATAAGTGAATAGGTTAAATGGCCTATAATTTATTACTTACATAACAAGGCACCGAAAGACATGATATATAAAAAATGGCATCTAGTCTAATACCTTGTATAAGTATGATTGAAATACCTATGCATGTGTATAAATGATTTCACATATGCGTGTTTGCATGTATGGCATACCTTTATTGTGTCTATTCCACTACTGAGTGTATACTCACCATGTTGGTGTTCCAATGTACACGCTATAGACAAGGTAGCAGTCAAGCTTTATCGGTGCCAATGTAACTAACCTTGAGTTCTCCTTGGAATATTTTGTGTACTCTCATGGTTATGTTATTGAGGAACTCATGTATATTGGGTATAGAATTAGTTAGTGAGTGCATATTATGAAACTTAGATAGTTGAACCAAACGGCTATAGAAACCTAACTTTTTGATGTATATATGTATATGTTTGTTAGGTTGTTGGATATCTATGGGTCTAAGACCCTGTGATTATTGTGTGGTCGATATTGTTGATGTTTTGAGGGACCAAAAGGGTCTAGAGGTTAAGGTTTGGTTTGAGGTTGTTATAGAAGTGCTTTTTTTGCAGGAAAAATTTTTGGTTTTTCACCCAGATAGCTGTTATGCTTCCTAATTTTATGTTAAATGGATAACAAACATAAACTGGAGTTTTATCAAACTAAAATAGGCAGTAATAAAAGGTTATACAAAAAAACACAAAAAAGGTAAGATAGGATAAAGGTGTAAAAAGTGACATAAGTGTTAAAAGAATAAGCCCTAGAGAAATCTAAGGATAGGTGACCTATGGGAAGTGGCACCTTTTGTTTGTTTCCTTTAAGAATGAGCAAGTGTTGTTACACCTTCGGTGTGTGTTGGCTGAAACATGCAAGATATGTGTACGTGTGTGTGTGTTTATAGTCCTTTCATGCTATGAAAAATAATGGATATTTATGTAGAGACTAATGGTTAATGAATTATGAGCATAATGAAATATTTTGTTGTCTTATGAGTTTTTAGAAGTGGTGGTCGAAATTTTCAATAACCTAAATATTAAATTTTGAGTTTAGGTGTAATGAAATGTGTTTTAGGTTGTGATTTATTGTATGTAATTCATGAGTTCCTTAATGGTCAAATTTATGTTTTTAATGTTAGCTAGAAACCTAGAGTTTAAGAATGTTAGGTTCATTTTGTGTATTATGGAAATATGTATGCTTATGTGAGAATGCATATATGGTGAATCTATTGTTGGCTTGGTCGAATGGCATTTCCATTATTTCAAAATTTTTGATATGTTGTGAATTCCATAAGTAACACATATAGATATATCAGACAACATATATACAATATATGTATGATCTTGGACTATATGGGCAATTATGATAAATGTGTAAAATATGTCATATAATGAAAAATAATTAAGAATTCCTATGCTTTTAGACAACCTATGGTGGATAGGTTGATTGATTAACTAGGGAAATAGAGCTACTGCTAGGTGCCTTTGGGTACAATTATCTTAGGTGCCTACAGGTACATATATCTTAGGCCTTTGGGCATTATGTCATCCCATTATCTAGTTTGGTTATTTTCTTTTAGGTATGGGCATGTAAACTTAATTAAAATCTATAAAGGCTTATTTTTTCTATTATATACATTGGAACTTTCTTCAAAAATTTTTGTTATGCTACTTACTTTGGAATGTTAAATTAAGAGTATAATTGTATGTAAGATGTAATTATTAAGCTGTGTTGATGCAGTTATGATACATGTTTGTATCTTATTACCATATGATAAAGATGTGAATTATGTGTATTGCAATTTTTGCACGACATAAAACTTATATTATGTTGGATTCACCACTAAGAGAAAGCTTAGTGCATCATTTTTATTTTTGCAATGCATAGGTTAAAATAACATAGATTAGAGTCAAGTTACTATAGGTTAGAATTATTGATAGTCTTTTGATAGTCAAGTTACTATAGGTTAAAATTACTAATAGAGTCAAAGCTTTACAAAAATTAGAAAACTCAATTTAATAAGTTTTACAAAGAATTTATAAAAATTCTTATTTTGACAAGTTACTATTTCTAATATTGTCCTGGTATAGCCATTATGCTATCGAATTTCCAACATAGGGACCCTATTAGTATACCTAAAAACTGGTTTTTGATAATTCATATTTTCATCACATTAAACTTGTAAAGTATGTTTTTGTAAGAAGAAAGGTTTGAAATTCATTTATGGATTTTCATACAATGTAGTTTGGGTATCAATAGTGTGTCACTCCTTATTCGGGTTTAGTATACAAAATGGGTAAATGGTGTCACAATAAGCATGATAATTAGTCGACATATATTTATTGAAAGAAATAAAAGTTGTAATGGTAGCTAGAATAACATGATGATATTATCTATGAGAATATCTATCATATGTTGTTTTTTGTATAAATGTCTTTTGCTTGTTATACAATGACTCGAAACAAGTATATGATGTATGTATGATTACCATAACATAATGTGTTTTAAATGAGAATATATGCTCGAACATAAGATTATTTGATACACCACTAATTTCTAAAGCTTAACACATCATTTGTTTGCAATATGCATGTCCTTGGATAACATTGAGTGAAGAACCTTCAGGCTATAAAGATTCTAAGGTTTTGAAGATGATGCTATTCATATGGTTTTTGTATGACTTATGTATAAAGAAAGGAAGAGTGTATGAACACTCTTATGATTACTGATGTATGGATTATTGGCTTGTAATGTATTAAAGGTTTATGTCATATTGTAAAATATGTATATATATGTGGTGTATTATTGATGGGTATTGATATATGATGATTGGTGAGATTTTATGTATATATGGTTTGGTATGCATACGAGATAGATACTAATCCACTTATATAATTGTGATTGAGATGATGTTAAGTCTGGATGGTAAGATAGACTAAGATGATATTGATATTGTTTTGATATATTAGAGATGGTGTTTTATGTAAGTTACTATTTAGGATAGTGTCTTGGTACAACCATTATGTTGTAAGATTTTCGACACAAGGATCCTATTAGTATACCTTTGATGCGGTTTTGATAAGACAAGTTTTTATAAGTTGTATGATAAGAGGATATGTAGTTGGTTAAAAATATTTTAAGTAAACCAAATAAGTAATCAAATAGATGATGGTTGTGAGTGTCGCTCCTTATTCGGGTCCAACGATTAGATTAAGTAAGGGGTGTCATAGAAACATACTAATAATTTAAGTAAAGAAAATAGAAGAACAGTTACCTCAATCATATTTACTCCCTTTACTTCTACCTTGATCCATATTTTCAAAGCCTTTGTTATAATCCTTACAAGATTCTGCTTCTTTCTATCACTTTTAGAACACCCTTTGGCTCTCAGTTAAGCTCAGCTTGCTCCTTTCCTCTTAACAATATGATTCCTTCTCTTTTAACACCCTTTTCAGCACTTGAGTTAGCTATCTCTTCCATTCTTATGCCTTCCTAACAATATTATCACCCATCCTTAGTTTACTCAATCTGTAGGCTAATCAACCTCAAGCCTACTCTATTTTCATGTTTCCATTCCTACAAACCACTTAGGTCCATCACTCTAGCAGCTAACAAATCAAAATTTACTGCTCAATTATGTAAAAACCTCACATATCCCTTTTAACTTTTTACTGCAAACATGAACTGATTGCATAAATATCTCAACAACTTTTGCTTCTCATGACATGTAAGCTCAAAAATTATATTAATCACATATTCAATATTCCCTAGTTTTATAACTAATGTTTATACATATATAAACTCACTAAAATTAGAAGAATTCTATTCATTGAAATACCCTCAACCTTAACAAATTTGTAATGTACATCTTTTTCCTACTTCTCGATTCCAAATTATTCTCCTGTACTGCTTATAAATTTATTTATTTTATGGAAATTATATCCAAGCCACTCAATCAAAAGAAAGAAGAATTAAGCTATTTCCATAGACCTAATAGAAATTTTGTAGCTACTAAAATAAAGAAAATAATGCAATTTCTACCATCTATAACTTGAAATGGCTGCACTTATGATTCTCACCCAATCCTTTTCAATCTGTAACTTTATCTGGAACAAAAATCAAATATGTTCTATGCTAGTGATACTTCTTCTACCTTTCTTATTTAATTCCTCTCTTTAAAACTAGTTGCACTTATGAACTTGGCAACTTCAAATACTTGACATAGCTTAACAAAGAGAAATAAATCCTCAATTTTCCTAGACTGAAATAAACACTGCCAAAATTGATAGTACCTCAAAAAGGGTCTTATTCTACCTCTAAATAGAAGGCTGAAGAAAAATCCCACATCAATACAAAATTAAGCTCTCTTTAAGCTGATAATGTTTCCCGCCTCTATCTTTTATTCTTCAATTCAACTCTCTCTTGTTGTGGAAATTATATTCCATCCCCTCTTTAACTCATAGATTTCATACCTAAAACCTTAATCACCACTCTTCTACCCAAATAGTTTTTCAAAATCCCTTTGATATCTTGATTGGCCCTTCTGCCCTTACAAAATTTTATACCCCTTCTTATCTTATTCTTCTTTTTTTTTTCTTTTTCTCTCCTCTTCTTCCTTCCACTCTCTTTACTTTAATTGAATTCCTCATATAACCCACTTAAATAGATTTAAACTTAATTCCCTTTTGCTCTCTTTTTCTTTTGTTATTTTAATAATTAACTCATTGATTTCATAATATTTAACTCAACTTAAGCTTACTCTGCTGTGGATTTTCACTCTTCACACACTAACCATGGATACATCCTTCCTTTTTATTTTTCCCTCAATTTATACACCGATTAAAATCCCTTGCCATACTAAATCTCATTTACCCTCAAGTTACTTGTTTTAATACAACTTAATATACACATATAATTTTCCTCAATCAAATTATTTAAATTAATATCCCATCTCCCAATATTACCTTTAAATTTCACATCATAACATTTTGTTTAGATCAACTTGATCAGCCACTCCTCGAGGTGTTACACTCCTCCATTTGATGACTCCAGTCAATAAGAGGAGGGGCACCACATGTAGATACCATCATGCTTAGTTAACTTAATTTCTTTAGAACATAGCATAACAAATGTTAAACTAAAATCATTAATTAGACATTATATCACATGGAAAAGATCAAAGCTTTTCAACTTAGCATAGCAAAATTAGGCATGTATACTTAACTAATGTTTAACATTTTAAGAGAAAATTATAACTTGTAAATTCCCTAATTTATTATTAAAAACTTACATGTAATCAAACTCCATGTTTATGAAAAGTTGTTGAAATTATTCAAAAATTAGAAATTTAAGATAATCGTTCACAAAAAATTGGGAAAAGTTAGAGTACATACTTTGAAAAGAAAGTCTTTCCATGATTGCACACTGTATCTATATCTTAACTTTATTCCTCTCTTTAAGATGCTCTACTTACTGCTCATTCCCCTTTTTTTCTATACATAACCAAAAAAATACTTTCATTAATATTGTAATGCCCATATGTTGAAGCTTCAAGGATAGTAACCCGAGACTCTAGAAGTGTGCTTGGAATGTCAGATTACCTTCATGAGGCCCAAGGTAGGGTATACTGGCCATTAAACTTTACAAGGCTCAAAAAGGGTGAAAATAACTCAATTTAAAAATTTAGTAGAACTAATAAATTATTTTGGGCTATAATCTAGTGGGCTGTAGACTCAGATTTAATTGAGCCAGCAATGACCCATGATGAGCCTGAACGAATATAAAAACATTATACCTTGAAGGTTAAAAATTGTAAGGAGGCCAACGGTGAAGGAATTTTAATTTTCTAAGGTCATTTAAGAATTTTTTGGTATTTCAGCAAAATTGCAATTTTTTGCTAGCCTATCTCCCGAAGGAATTTGGTTGTGAAATTTTGTGTGCCCCTACATCCTAATCATTTCTTCCTTTCTCCTTCATTTTTGCTAGCCACATTTTCTAGCTTTCCTTTTTTTCTTTCATGGTTGTTCTAGCCTTATATTCTCCTCCAATTGCCATTAAAAGACAACATTTCAAGTGAGGAATTTAATCTTGAAGATTGAGGAGTCCACAAGATGCCTAAAAATGCAAAGAAAATCAAGAAAGAAGTAATGGAGTTTATGGGCAGCTAAGAGCTCAAATCTTAGTGTAAGTTGGCTTTTTTAATTTTTATTTTCATTTTTAGTGAATTTCTTCCTCCTAAACATGCTTACATAACTAGAAATTTCAAATAAGCATGTGTGTAATTTTGGTGGTATTTTAGAGGTGGAAAACATGAGGACACTAAGGGATTCTCAAGCTTGAAGTTAAAGGAGAAAGGGTGTTACAAGGGAGCTTTGGGCCAGTATGAGATGTGGAGGAGCATGGTTTCTTAAATGGGTATGTGAATATAATAAATTCAAGCATGCTTTGATCTTTTTCTTTGAGAGTGTTGGTGGTTTTATATTATGAAATTGATGGTTGCAATGAGTAGAAAAATACTAATTTCTTTTCATGTAAGTGTGAATGTTAATCATGTGTAGGATTTGGTGTTATTTGCAAGAAAAGGTGAAGAAGGTGGTGTGTGGATTCCATTGTGTGTTATGAATTCACTTAATTTTGATGTATGTGTGATGCAAAAGATATGGTCATCATGTGTGTCATGCATGGTCGTGAGGTACACAATGGCATTTTGGCTTAGAAGGCAAGGATTAGGCATTGTGTGTAAAATGTATGATGATATATGATTAATATGTATGAGTATAATAGGTTGTAAGTGTGTGTAATAAGGAAAGGCAAAATTAAGAGACTCAACTTGCTTTAGCTGAGAGGTAAGAGTTAAATTTATGTTATGTAAATTATACCTATTATGAGTGAACTATAATGAAAATGGGATATTGACATAGGAGAGTATGTATAAGTGGTGAACATGAAGAAATAATGTATGTGCATGTGTGTGACATGTAAGGCTAAGACATATATGAGTGTGCAACGGCATAAAATGTGTGGTATAGGGTATATGTATGTGTGCCTATGTCAAAATAATAAAATGTAGCTAGTATGTAATAATAAAATATGGCTAGTATGTAATAATAAAATATGGTTAGTATATATATTAATTGGTGGATGAAGGCATGGACATGGGATACATACATGCATGTTCTTGTTAGAGTGATAAAATATGACATATGTGTGTGGCAAACTAATGAAAATATATGGATATGGTTATAAGTTAAATGTGGCTGAGAGGTGCTTAGTTGGTAAGGCATGTGTGTGATGTGTGAGGCTTGGGATATTGGGTAGTTAATGGCATGTTAGGAATGGGGTGATATGCATATGTGATGGAATTGACAAAAACAAGTGAATAATTGTGAGGTTGGGTTATGGCTATGGCATGTGTATGTTTTAGTATGACTTTATTGGCATGACATGTAGTATGTGTACATGTATATGTGCTTGTAGCATGCTAAAATGTGTGTGAAATGACATGGCATGTTAAGCATGAAATAGTGAACATGACCTTTTGATGAACTAGGCATACATGTGTGAGATATATAGCATGAAAATAGTTATGCAATAGTAAGAAACACCTATGTTAAATTGAGTTAGAAGGTAGTTTGAAATTGCTAGAATTTAAAAGACTAAATTAGCCTAAAATGTGAACTATAACGGCATAAAATGGTACCCATATTTGAGACATTTTATACATTTATTTTGAATGGAATTTTAGGCTACCTTAAGGGTTACTTGGAAACTATAAATAGATTTGGCTTTGGGCCTATAATTATGTGAAATATTAATTGTGAATAGCATGGGAAAAATGCCCAGAATAAGACCAGTATTAGGCCTGTAAATGTGTACATAAATAATAAAAATGACATATAACTATCTTATAAAAAGACCAAAATGTACTTAGCTTGAATATAATTCAGAAACTGCATATAATAGGGCCTTAATTAATGGAATAAAATGGACTTAATTATGCCTATGGAATTATAATAAATTGAGCTTAGAAAACATACCCATATTACACAAGCTACTCAACATTTTTGCCCCTTGGGAGGTTCTTATGAACTGATCCCTATAAGCTATAGGCCGGTGCAACAGTCAGGGTCTAAAATGTGGGCCACTACACACCTTCCAATTCCCTCTTATTCTAGTTTTTGTAAGTGTAGTCAACCAATTGGGGCCTATTTAATAATTTAAATAATGCACCTATGAATAATGGAATGGTTGAATAAATTTTGGAAATAAACTGAATAAAATTAGAACAGAGATATTTTGGTAAATTTGAAGAACTTGTGACATAGCATCTGAATGGCATCAATCATTTTGCATATTGCTCACACACCATACCTAGGCCATTATGTTATGACTTGCATGTGTCTAGAATAATTGTATTGACCTGAGTTATGAAATATATGTTAATGAAATATTATTCTATTGTTTAAAGGGGTTTTATATATACTTAAATCCTTTTTTGCTAGTGTGTTAAAGCATCTATAAGCCTACATAAGACATGTTTTAATTTATTAAATTCACCACTGAGTTTTATACTCAGGGTACTAGTGTTTTGGTGTGTAGGTAAGCAAAGATAACTATTTAACCTCGTAGTACAAGCAGTGTAGTAGCAGAGACAATAAAGACCTAAATATTCTTATGTGTTGATGTATATAGTAAGCACTCATGTAAGAATTGTAGGTTATGTGTCTAGCATGCTTAGAGTTATTGAAGTATGTAAACTTAAGTAAACTAGTCATAAATAAATGGGTGTTTTGTTGTCCTAGGATTGTGTTTGTGCGTTTTTTTATATCTATGGGCCTGAGGCCTTATGTGTTTGATTTTAACATATATGAGATGTGCTAATGTTGATTGGGGGACTAGAGGGTCTAAGTGGAGATTATGAGTTGTTGTATATAAAAGTATTTTTACAAGTGATGAAAAAATTTTGGTATATCACCTGGGTAGCTGTTATACTGCCTAATTTTTTTGTGACCTATAAAAGGTCTATGAAGGCTCTATCTATGTCTATCATACCATATATGCATGTGTATGAGGATTAGACTAGATATCTAAGTCAGATCTAATAAGGTTTTAAAATAGTCTATAAGTGTTAAGGAGTTTTCTCCTGGAGCAATCCTAAAATGGGTGACCTATCGAGAAGTGCATCACTTGTCAGGTGCTTTATGGAATCCGGTAGAGGGTATCACAACTATGCACATATATATATGTATCATTGCAATATAACATTAATTCATTTAGGATACTAATGCTCACCTAATATCAAAACTATGTCTTCTTACATAACTTGTCTCTTCCTTAAACCTAAAATAGTTTCACACTAACCTATACCATTTTCCATGCCAACTGCATTTATTGATCCTAAAACCATAAATTATGTAACTAAAACCTACTGTCCCTATTGTAGTTGCTATATTGCATATTTGTGACTACCTCTAACTCCCTTTTCTTACTTCCTAATCACTTGCATACTCTCAAAACTTTAAACTAGCCTTGTCATCATTTTTTGTACCCTTAAATGCCTCAAAAATAGTAGCCATTTCTACTTCCAATTTCACCCCCAACTAACTTCTAACTCTACTCATTTGTCATATTCCATGAACTCATTAATTTCCTTGTTAAATCCCCTAGTAGTAATTCCTTATTATTGCAAGAATTGTAGCTTATGCTTAATTTAAATTACAAACTTCACTTTTGCAAAATCTACAAAATACATCTATAGAAATTACATTAGCATACTCTTCCCATGATTTAAGCCAAGAGACACACTTAATTCTATCACCTTAATAGTTATTACTTTTTAACATATGATTTGATCACATAAACTTCATATTCACTTAAAAAAAATTCTAGGTTATAGCCATAAATTTGTTGAAAAAACTCATTAGACATTTTCGCTCATAGTTGTGACTAAGTTCAATGACTACATGTTCAAACACCCATTCAACCATCCATCACATTGATATAGGAAAACCTGATGGTTTTCCAAGTAGAACAATACTCATTTCTCATTAAGGTCAAACCTTAGGTTTTCCTGACAAGCCAAACTAGTGTATCTCATACACATCTCCTTAATCTATCTCTAGAACCATTAATCTTGGGTTTGTCCAACAAATGAGTGGACTATCTAAGATGGACCCATTAATATAGTTG
>CANXYI010388892.1:0-12070 GCA_948208565.1 Hura crepitans | reverse complement strand
ATAAGGAGAAATTCTAATAGAGAATTTTGCGTAGAATAATTAAAACACACTTTTCTTCTTCTTCCTTCATCTAGTTGTAATTCCTACTAGCTTTTAGAATTACAAGTTAATATTTTCTAAAAACCACTTATGTGGATTAACTTGGAGGTGTTCCTTAAAGAGGATCACTGTGGTTTGCAACAGCCTAGTGAGAATAGTTCACGGAAGGAATCTATTGTCATTCTTTTATGGTAAATTATGAAACATTGCTAGATTTAAGGTTTAGGATGAATTTTAAATTATTTTAGTCCATTATCTTTGCTAGTTTCTCTCAAAAATTTATTTTTTCCATTATATATGATAGATAAAAACCAACAATTTGGACCTATAGGTCATTAAGAGACACTAAAGTGTTTTAGTAGCTGCTAAAACCCTAGTTGATAGGTCAACCTATCCTATCTAGGTTATTAACTAGCATAGGCTAATCAACATATTTATTTTTTTCTTGTTTTGATCACTTTAAGTAGCTTAATTAATTTTTACCAAGTTGGTTAGGCTAATAAATGACCAACCGGGAAAATAATATTTTCTTATGCTACCATTATGTTTATCATGTCCATTTTTAAGCATATTTCAATATACTTCATAAGCTCATATGTACATGCTACATAATATGATTATCAATCACTTAAGACATCAATATAATCATGTCCTTGTATATCTCCTTAAAATCGTCATATACATTTTAGGCATACTTTAATAAAAATCATTCTATTATGTCTTTATGTATACTTCAGCCATAAAACCTCACATATACCACATACATATTCAAAGTAGGCATAAATGCAATATCATTCCTATGCATAGCAAGCCATTTGGCCATATCATAATCTGAACTCACAATTACTTATGAGTATGTTTTATAGAGTTACAACACACATATTAGTATCATCACATTTTTCATTAATTCTTTTTTTCTTGTGCAAGCATAAATTAACATACACATAAACATTAAATTTATAGGCCATTCAGTCATATTACAAATACACACACACAATTATTTATTTATCAATCTCTAAGGACCAACACAATACACTATGTTCTAACATGCTACTTTATATACATTCATGTCAATGCACATCATGCTTCATCATACAACATGTATCTTTACCCTTATAACCAATCAACCATCTATCATCATGCCATATACATATTTATTAATCCATCATTTTTATCACACAACACAAGCATCCTATCAAATATCACCATTCATTATGAAAATAATCATCATGTATGCATATAGCAACACACAATATACATACCTATCTTAGGGCATTTTAGCCCTCACTACCACATACCAACATCTCCACTTTTATCATCCTTCAAGCATTTATTTCATCATAATCAATACAACTAACATCACTAAACCACATAAATGCATCATTTATGCTAAAATTTAAAACTTTCATATTCAACATACACCTATATTTATGCATAAACACACATTAAATTTCCATAATTACACTTACAATAAGTTTAAAATATGACACCAAGTCTGCTCACACCTTTTCCTTCCCTTTATCCTTGCAATTGTTACTCGACTCAATTGTCAATTATAGATTCATTTCATAAAAATGTGTACAAACTCATACAAGCTTCAAAAATTAAAATCGGCCACATATATATATGCTGTTGGACACCTAAGGAACATGGGAAAAATATTGGAGCTAAAAAAAACTTACTTGAACGAAAAAGGTTACTATTTGTCGAGATGTGAAATTGAGCAAATCTCTCTATTTTTCTATATTTTCTTGCTAAAATTGATGTTTAGAGGTGGTTAAGGGTTTAATCTATGGATTAATTGAAGAAAATAGGGCTTATTTTGGTGGGAAGGAAGAAAAGGTAAGGAAAAACTCCCATGGTGGCCAACGGCTTGGAGACAGGAGGAAGGAGAAACACTATTCACATGTTGACTCAAAATTAGTCTCATTTGAGAATATATATAGTTGGTGAAATTAATAGAGTCCATCTCCTCTCTTCTCAATTTTTAAAACCAAAACCCTTTTTCCTTTCCATCATTAAACCCCTAAAAATTCACTTAATCCATACCCTATATTCCTTTAAAAATTTAAGCTTAAAAATCGAGAAAATTTAATTAAATAGCAACTTTTTAACTTTACTCGATTTAGTAAAAATACTTCTCGATATCCAAAAATTCCAATTCTAGTGCCAATGGACTATTTAGAATATTTAAGTATGAGGTTGTATCAATCTTGAAATTTTCTAAGCAACTTTTTGAATATTTTATGGTTTAGCTAAAACTAGGTCACTATTCACGTTACATTATCGTAAAACTTAACTATCATTTTTAACCACTTAAACGACTTTGTTTTGACTTTAAATTTCATCCAAAATTATGTTATGATTAATATTTCCATTTTGTAAATTTAGTGCCCCCGACCTCGGGAAAACAATATTCACTTCCGAGGAAGTACTATTCATAACATTGGGATTTTTCGGACGTTAAAGGAATATAAATATGAGTGAATAAATATATGTAAGACAATTAAGGAAAATAGTAAGGATGAATAAATATAATTGTATGATAGAATATTGTACAAGATTTATGTTAGAAAATTTAATAGTATTTATTAAATAAAAATTTATAGAATAATGTTAGAGGTTATTAAAGAAAGATGGGAAAGGAAAAGAATTATGAGAAAACACAAGAAGAATTTTATTATGTGGATAATAAATTTAAAGACCTAGTAAAGTAATAAGGATAATAATATAGTGTGATGAAAATTAAAGAGAAAATGAATTACATACATGATTATAAAAAAGCATCATATGGAATACGATGTAAGAAACAGACCAAAATGTGAAATGCTCATTACATTCATACATGGGTTATGAATTTATTATATGATGTATATGACATATATGATGTATGATCCAGTGAGATTATATATATGTTATAAAAGTTATAGCACCCTAAGTGTGCTAAAAAATGATGATAGCATCCTGTAAATATGTAAGATCGGTAGAGTGGCTAAAATGATAATTTTAAAAAATGTGGAAATATGAAATTTGGATAACATACGTCATATATATGATTGAGGAAATCTATAATAAACTATGAGTAAGCCCTATATGAGTTAGACAGTACATTAGATAGATTGACTAGTCACCTATAGAATATAGCAGTCGCTAGATATTTGGTATTATTTTCATGCAGATGCAGCCATTGTTAGGTTAAATTGAGCCACCACACATACACATATCGCATAACATTATTATCTATTCTATATTCATATATCTTGATTATTTATGTGAGTGTAGCCACTAGTAGGTCTGATAGAACCACTACACATAATTTCATACAAGTGCAGCTGTAAGGAGGTTCAACAAGATCACTGCTCATTTATGATAACACATCATGCTGGTGCAGCAACCATTAAGTCTAAAATGTAGGCCACTGCACACCCTTTTTCCCTTTTATCCAGTTGATAAATTTTTATATGTCGAATATAGTCTACCTAAATTAATAAGTTAATCTAAATATGAATACTAAAAAGGGACGTTTTAATGGTAAAATAAGGGATATTTAATGATAAAACTTATATAATGAATAAGAGTTATTTAACTCCATTTAAGTGAGAATCTGTCATGTTAAGAAAAAAATATTTAATGAAGGAAATCACTATAGTAATACAAGATGTCTATTCAGATACAGGAAGTATAAAAAGAATAAGAATAATACTATAAAGGTAAATAAATAACAATCATTCTTTATAGAATTAAGAAATCATCTCAAGTATAGTAAATTGTATAGTGGTGTTTCTACATTAAAGAAATATAAAAGATAAAAGGATTTTTATCAGATTTAATTAAAACATTAATAAGTATTAGATGTGAACATAGTAATACTAATTTATGACACTAAATCTCAATACTCATCAATAAGAGAACTATTTAAAGAGGTTTATATTGTTAATTATATAAAAAATAAGGGTAATCACTTATTTTGTGTGTGTATTACATTATTGAATGCTAAATTAACATTAAACATATTTTCTTAGATGTATCTTTGTTATAATATATGAGTGTTATAATTATAAATATTATTATATTCGTGATGCATGCTTGTGTGCTTACATGTTATATGTATATGTTTCATTGAATACATGATTGAGTATCATTGCTTAGCATATTGGCTTTTGCTAGAGTGTAGGTAGTAGATAAGAGTTTAGGTTATAGCCTCAAGCAAAGCATCACAAGTTAATGAGTCCTATGTGGCATCACATGAAAGCAGGTAAGTATCGATAGTAGATTGGCACTCATGTATATGTAAAAGTATTAGGCTTAAGTTTACATGATTACAAATATGTGTATATGGATAATAGTAGATGTTTTAAATAACTCTTAATAGAGATAACAGATGTATTAGGAATATGATAGTTAAGTTCATGCGATGTCTTTCATTCAGATTCAGCAATCGGATTGAGTAAGAGATGTCATTTGTGACATGCTATATCTAAACTGACTATCAATTAGGTATTGGGGTGTTACAATTTAGTGGTATCAAAGCTTTAGTTTAGGCAATTCTTGGAATATAAGGTTATATATGAGTGCCATAGGATATAAGTGGTATGTATATAGGTCTACACTGCTTGAAGGTGATAAATGTTAACAAATTGAAGATGAGTTATAGTTGCTATTGTTTTATCTCCATTACTAGTATAGCTACTGATAATATTGGCTTTTAAGAGGCATATGTAAAAAGAGTAATAAAAAGGGAACTAAGGATTCCTTAGGTACAGAATGTGATGCACGAGTTATGGCAAAGTATTGATTAAAAATGGCATCTTAGAAAGGAATGTGATACATATCATTCCTCTATTATAAGTAAAGGTATATCTATAAAGGGAGGAAGTAGTGAAATGAAAGTATAGAAAGATTTGAATTGAGAATACTTTTTTTAGGAGTTTGACAAGAGATACATTATGGAGCATTACCTTGATAAATAAGAAGCAAGAATTTCCTTGATTTAGAGTAAGGGAATGGATTCATGCCTGAATAAGAGAGAGTTATATAGCTGAATTGTTACATAAAGCAAATGGTGCTTATACAAGTAGAGAAAGGTGAAAGGTTTGGAAGGGTCTTTAATATGGAAATTAAGGTAGAAGTGGTCATGAATAATACAAATTAGAGAGGTTGCTCCTTTAGTAGCTACAGCTTATATAATAAGGGGATGTATTAGAGGATCAAAAGAAAATTTTCAATGAACAAGAACCTATGATTGCGGTTTAGCAAGTTTAACTCTGGGAAACAAAGGATAAATAGAAATAGAAGTAGATCCTATCACAGTCAGAATAAATAAAGACCTAGAGATATGAATTAAGAGAGTAATTTGGATATTTCTAGCAAGTTTGGACTATAAGTGTCTTCGTTTTACATCTAGTAGTGTACCAATTAACGTGTGTAGACACTATGGATAGAGATAGTTTGATATGTGCAAGGGGATTATACTAGAGGTATGTGATACATGTGGATCCTTACAACATCTTGTGAGAGATTACTCACACAAACTAGGTTGCAATCTACTGTATTAAACCTTAAAGTTTATAGTAACTTAAATGGGAATAATGATTGGTAGTGGAAAAGCTAAAATGAAGGAGGCAATTTAGTCAAAATAAATCAAGTAACTTTTGAGTACGAAATTCTTTTAAGGGAGGAAGAAATGTCATGTCCCAAATTTCATACTAATTTACTCAAACAAAGAATAGGAATGAGAGGAAATCTTGGGAAATAAAATTGATGTACAAATTAAGTAGAGTCAGTTGGTATGAATAATAGTGTGAAAATCTATTGAGGGACGTAACTATCATTTTCCAAATTGTTAGGGGCAATTCTAGAAAAAGGTAGTTTAAGGCTTATTAAGATGTGGAATATGTAAGGTAGAGAGAGAAATATGAAAATACCATGATAGGAATGCAAAATGAGAAAAGAATGAGGTTCGGGACTCGATCTCGGTAAATAGTGACATCGGGCTGTGAATAGTGAAACTTAGACCCGATTCAAGATGATTGTACAAAAAATAAGTATTAATTAAAAGATAATTTCTGGTGAAATTTGGGAATCATTTGATGCCATATAAGAGGTTAAATAAGCAGAAGAAGTTTCAATTGTAATGTCCTTATAAATAGTAATCTAGTTTTAGTTGAACGATAAAATATCTTACTTGAGCTCAAAAAAATCTGAAAATAGCATGACATTGTGGGTCAAAAATTCTATCTAATCCAATGGTACTAAGATTGGACTTTTCTAACAATGAGAAGTAATTTATTTAAATTAATTAAATTGGTGACTATTTCGTTTAGTGGGTTCCCTTCAGTCAAAAATTACAAAATTTAAGGGTGGTGCTAATGAAAGGATTTCTAAATTTTTGGTAACAAGAAAAGAATTTATTGAAATTTTATGATTAAAATTGAATTTTTAAGCACTAAAATACCCTAGAATTAATATCAACCATTGGATTTTAGGTGGGATGATCATGGCCATTGAAGGGGGTATATAAAGAGTGGAAACATCTAGAATTAGTGTAGAGAATTAAAAGCATCATCTCCTTAAACCTCTATTGTTAGTCGAAACTTTTTATCTCTTTTACCCTTAATTTTTCTCTCTCCTCAACCCTAAAATACACCTGTACCCTTAAATCAAAGGTGTAGAATCTATCTATCAGCTTCTTAGAGCCTAATTATGGTGAGAAGCAAGCAAAACAAGGCGGACTTTAGGAGATTCAAATATGGAGAAAGTTACAGTTTCAAATTCCCTAAAGTGGTAAGTTGGTTATTTTCATAGTTTAATAATTTTCTATGTTATTTTTCATGCCAAATTAAATGATTTTAGCTTTAATTTATAGTTTAAACCTAGGAGGAATTTTCTATGAATTTTTCTAATGGAAAATGCATTATGTTTCTAGTGATTTTTGGAGGTAAGCATGGGATGATGAAATTTATGGTGTGTGTAATGACTAAAAATCTCAGTTTCATGAATAGTACTTCTCGAGGCATGAATAGTGTCTCTTAAGTAATTAGATCATATCGAGGAGGCTAAAGGGAAGTACTAGTCATAAAACTTTGATTAGCAAAATAATGATGAAAATGAAATAATTAGAAATTTTAGTAGAACTAATAAATTATTTTACACTGGTATCTAATAAATAGTGACCTTAGTTCACATTGTGTTAGGAATTGCCCGGACAAACCTAGAAATAACATACCCTAAAGGTAAAAAATTCTAAATAATCCAATAGTGAAGGAATTAGAATTTTCTGAGGTTATTTGATATTTAATCGGATTTTTTTTAATTACGCAAGTGAATAGTTAACATAGTTCCCCTTGGTATTTTGACTCGAGATTTTAGGGTCCTTTAATTGAGTAAATCATTAATTTTTAGCATTGAAAGCATGATTTTTGGAGACTTTATGAACTATTTTGCATTTTTAAAGTTAAAACATAAATAAGATTAATACGAGTCATATGATAGCCATATGGCACGATCGAGACTATCCATCATCTTAATATAAATGTGATTAACTGTGTGCAAGTGCATGATGCCAAAAATAGGCTCATCTTCTAGACTTGGACACCAAAAAGCTAATGCCACCTTTGCTCCCTCTCTCTCCCTCCATTTTTCTTCCACTTCTCATTTGAAAAACATCGAAAACCCTTGAATTTTATATAGAAATTAATCTTTGAGACATGTAGAGCTTGATTCTAGCCTTTTGCAAAAAATGAAGGTTTTAAGGGAAAAATGAAGCTTTGAAAGTTTAAGGTTTTGAACCACTAAACTGAACTAGGGCCCGTTTCAAAAATTGAGTATTTTTCTAAGTAACTCGATACACTTTAAATCATGGATATGCTTTCAGTTTTAAAATTGGTTGAGTAAATATTTTTCTTTGAATTTTTTGAATTTTTGGTATATTATGGAATTTAAAGAATGAACTAAGGCATGAGAACTAAGGTAAAGAAAGGTAATAGGATCAATCCCAATGGGACATAGAGCATCTTTGTAAGTGTATTCGATAAAACATGTGCCTATTTCCTTGAAATGTGTGTTTTCCATAATAGATGCATTTTAGGGTTTAGATGGATTTAGGGGTTAGTGTAACAATAAACTGGTCACTAGGGTATTTTGGGGTTTAAAGATTAATAATGGAATTAACAGAATGCAAAATGGATGAAATACAAAAAAAATTAAAGAGAATTAAAATTAGGAACCTAATATTAGAAAATGTGGAAACGTAATGGTAATTTCTCAAATTATTTTATAATAGGTGTATGTTAGACTATAATGGTCTAAATTGAATAAGCATGAGTTATATCAGAATGTATATAAAAGGCAGCATAAAATATGCAAATAATGTACAGGTATGTGAATGTATAGGTTATGCTTACATATAAGTATATACATGTATTAGAAATAAAGTGTGACATAAAGTGGTAACTATAATTGGTATATAATTGTTAAATGAGTATGATAAAATGCAAGCTTAATTAGAGGTAATTAGATAGGGAATAAACTCGTAATGCCAATTTGTGTGAATAGTTTGGTAATAATGAATGAAAGTGACTAATATGTTTTATATGACTCGTAAATGAACATGTATGATGTAATATTTATAAGAGACCATAAAGTAATTAAAATTGTGATTACAAGTAATATGAACATTAAATAATGAGAACCAAATAGGAAATGGCCATATATACTAGACAGTTCACTAGATAGGTTAACCGATAAACTAGGGCATAGCTTACCTGTTTCCCATTGTAGTGTTGAGACCTTTGTGGTCAAGAGACCTATATGGTCAGGATTTGGGACCTATGTGATCAGGATTGAGACCTTCAGGTCAGTACTTATTAATTGTATTAGAGCTCCACATATTGATATCTAGTTACCCGATTAGTGTGATAGCACAGAGGTTCTAGATGTGGACTACTGTATAATTAGTCCTTGATATTTAGTATTTGTATACTTGTCTCCCAAATGTGGGCAAAAACTTAAATGGTATTATTATAACTCACCAGTATAAAATGTGGACAATAATATAGGCAACAATTGGACATGAATGTCATAACCTAGTAGGACTAAAGAACATATAAGCTAATAAAAGTAAACAAACACATAAGAAAAAATTAAGCTTAACACCTATGACTAGCGATGAAATAATAATCGGACTAGTATAACTAGAAACGACATAGGTAATTGAGTAAACTTAAAAGATAGAGACATAAATAAAACTTTAAATGCATAATGTCATAAATGCATGATGAGATGTATGCATGTTTTATTAAATACATCACTAAGCGTTATGCTTAGCACATCGTGTTTTCTCAATGCATAGGTTATAGATAGCTTTAACGTTAGCTCAAAGCAGCAGTATAGTGCATTCGGATAGCCTCAACTTGGTATAATATGTTTTCCTTTTTGTGTGATGTATTATTAGATGGTGGCACTCATATGTATAGCTGTAAGGAATAGGTCCAGTACACTAGTATGCATATGTAGCTTATCTTAGTACTTTGTTCATATAAATTAAGAGACAATATCAATAGTATATTATTATCATGTGATGTATGTTTATTATAGAATGATGATGACATTGTGATGATTATTGTGACTGAGTATGACTGATGATGTTGTGTTTTGTCTGATGAGGATAGAGGATCAAAAGAACTCGAAGGGTTAAGTTTGAGTTTGTGATTATTATAGAAGTGTTATTTTCACAGGTTTATTAAAATTTTTCCAGCTAAAATAATGACAATACGAACATCTATATGTATGATACTAGTCTTAAGATTACACATAGGCCCTGATGCTTATGATGTAAGCAAACAATAAGAAAATAGTTAGATAAGGGTAAAATAGGTTAACGTTTCATCTGTTATTCGAATTAGCAATGATTAAATAGGTGGTGTCACAATGTGCCATCTCTCATTTAGATCTGGCTACTAGGTCAGGTGAGGGGTGTCAGTATAGAAAGCTATTTTGATGGCCAATGAGACCATTTATAAGTGTATTCAATGAAATATATGCATGTGTGTGTGATAAATTAATTTAAAGTATGTGTGTGTGTATGGAATTGTTTGATTATATGGTATATGTAATGTTTATGTTAAGTTTATGGTATAATTAGGTTATTTGAATATGTATCACATAATTTAGTTAGTTAATTTGGCAAAATGAATATGTTGATTAAGTTAGATAAATATGGCCAACTGGTATATTGCTTATATTAGTGATGGATTGGTTGAATTTGTGTATGTAGATATGAAATTTTAAGAATTTAATGGTATCTAATGAATAATGGTAACATTAATATAAGGTTTAATTGAATTAGCACCAAAAAAATGAATTTGTTATGTGTATGTGACGTATGGTATAATGAATATAAGTGTGTAGGTTGTTAGTCATTATGAATTATGTATGCTTGAGTTTAAATTAAGTAAGTGGTGTTAAATGCACTAAATTAATGACTAAAAATAGGATTAAGCATAATATGAATAAGATATTTGAATGCCTAATTTGATGTATATGGTATGCATAGTTTAGGTTAAATAATATATTTATATTAATAAAGTATAAAAAGATTAATTTAAGTGAGTAATGAATGAATATAAATGATTTTAATTTATGATAACCTCAAATATATGTTTAAGTATATAAATGTATGTAATGTTTATTTATGTATGATAAATGTTTAGTTGCATGTAGTTAAATGAATTAGTCTGGTATGGTTATCTAAGTGAGAAAGAAAAGGAACAAATGTTATGATTATAAATGGATTAATGTTATATATGTATCAAATTTTATTGAAGTGATTATTTAATGGTGGTGGTCGTGGGGGGTGTGTGTGTGTGTATTGACTTGAGAATTTATATTTATTAAATGGACCAAAAAGGGATATTTAGTATAATGTTAAAAAGATTAAATAAAAATTAAATGAATAAATAAAAATAAAATAAGTATTTCAGTTAATTTATGAAACGAAATAAATGTTAAATGTGTAAATTTATTATTAAGGTAGTGAATTAAATAAATAAATATTTAAATCAATATTTGTGTATATAGTTTGAGTAAAAAATTTGATAAATATAATATTATATTTGTTAATTATTAAAAATGGTTTTTATGAAAAATATAATATATGTGTTTAACTAAAAGTAAAATGGATTAACGAACTTAAATATAAGTGGATAAATATATGTAAGACAATTAAAGAAAATGGTAAGGATGGATAAATATAATTATATGATAGAATATTATACAAGATTTATGTTAGAAAATTTACTGACATTGATTAATTAAAAATATATAGAATAATGTTAGAGATTAATAAAGAAAGGTGGGAAAGGAAAAGTATTATGAGAAAACTCGAGATTGAATTTAATTATGTGAACAATAAATTTAAAGACCTAGTAATGTAATAAGTAAGGATGATAATATAGTATTATGAAAATTGAAGAGAAAATAAATTATGTACATGATTGTAAAATAGCATCATATGATATACGATGTAAGAAACATACGAAAATGTGAAATGCTCATTACGTTGCATACATGGCATTATGACATTATTATATGATGTATATGACATATATAATGTATGATCGAGTGAGATCATACATATGTTATGAAAGTGATAGCACCCCATGTAACGACCGCCGATCGACGTCTTATGAACAGTGCATTCGGAACCCGATTGATGTTCCCCGTGGTGCGGGTCATCATTTCGAGTCCGATGACTGGCATATTGTTCATAAAACTTTTGACGGGCCTGAAAAGGGTCATAATGAAAGAATTAAAATTTTTAGCAGAACTAATAATTACTTTTAGGGTATAAACTTTCATTATCGGAGATAAAAATATTTTGAAACCCGGACAGTTGGAGACCCGGGAATGTACCCGGATGGTCTCGAAAATACCATACCCTGAACCTCAAAAATTCTATTTAGTATGTTGGAAAAGGAATCGGAATTTTCTGAGGTCATCTGGTATTTTTTTCGAAATATTTTATTCGCCTCGT
>CANXYI010388850.1:0-11974 GCA_948208565.1 Hura crepitans | reverse complement strand
AAGTATGCAAGCTAATATTGGAGCTCATATTGATCATTCATTATGCATATAGACTGGTTTATAGTTTCTTTTGTAGATTATTTTTTTCAATAAGGATTTTTTGGTTTTCATGAATGTAAAGCCAGTTTAAGGTTAAAAACTTTGCTTTGCTTAATTTCATTTATTTTTTTCCATTGGTTTGTAAAGATTATTAACCTTATAAGCATTTTATTTGAGATTTAGATTTCAGATTGAGTTTATTGATTTGTTAAAATTGGTTATTATTATTTTTGAGACAGGGCATATGAATGCCACATATATGTGTATAAATAATCATGATTTGGTAGGTGAATGTATGAGCATATTGATTCGATGCCTATAACACTCTTACATTTGATGTCTATGGATATCGGTAGGAGGTGAGTCATATTTCATGGTATTAGAGCTAAGTTAGGGGTTTTAGATTGGGATGCTAGTTTAGGAAGTTCTAGATTGGGCTACTAGGTATAGGTAGTTCTCACATGTGTAAAGTTCAGTCTATTACACATGTGTTTTTTTATGTGAAATAGTGTGCATAAACATTTGCATTGCTTCCATATTAGTTATGGATCACTTATACAAATTGTTCTATTGATTTTAAGAATATTTTGAATAGTTTTCATCAAGCTATTAATAAAGATGTTAAGAGTTACACATTAGAAAGTGTGCATAATTCTAGATAGCTTATTACTTTAGACTCTATTCCATCTATACCTTAGACTCATAGCTAACAAGGGCTCATGGCTAACAAGCCATGTTGCCCGAGTTGATTTAGTTACTGAGCTAAGCTATAGCCAATATGCAATCGCTATAACCCCTAACATCCTAGCCTTTAGCTCTACAACTAAAATCTCATAGGAGCACTTTGGTTGAGAGGTTGAAAAAGAATAGGGCTTAAGAGTTCAAAAGGCTTAAGACATAAGAGTTTAAGGATACAGAGTATTAGTTAGAGAGACTACT
This sequence comes from Hura crepitans, assembly GCA_948208565.1. Lineage (NCBI taxonomy): Eukaryota > Viridiplantae > Streptophyta > Magnoliopsida > Malpighiales > Euphorbiaceae > Hura > Hura crepitans. The sequence continues at coordinate 10,996 of CANXYI010388850.1, read as the reverse complement.
AGGATCTTAGAGTAGATGTGATACACTAATGAGGAGAGCCTCATTTGTGCCAAGTCTTTGCTTTAACAAGAAGCGTATAACTGGTTGAAGTCAATGACAAGAGGAAAACCAATAGAGGTTATTACTTAGGATTTTCTTTTAGCAAGAGTTCTAAAAGAGGTATATTAGTGAGACTTATAGTGAAGCAAGAGTTAGAGAGTTTTTTAATCTCGAGTAGTGGAACATGATTGTGTTTGAATATGAGAAAGAGTTCCAAGGCTCATTAGATAAGCTAAAGACATGTTCCCCTTAAAAACTACAAGGTTCAAGAGATTATAGAATGGCCTTAGCCTTGAGATTAGGAATAATATAGTAGCTAGCAGGATAATAGATTTCCCTATATTGCTTTTAGCTACCGTAAAGATTAAAGACATTCAGGAGTAAAATAAAAATTAGAGGAATATGAGGTAGAATAAGAGAGGACGGGACTAGAGGGATGTAATGTTCGAAAATCTCAATTTTATGAATAGTACTTTTTAGGGCATGAATAGTGTTTCTCAAGTAATCGAGTTACACTAAAAAGGCCAAAGGGGAATACTAGTCATTAAGCTATGATGGGCTCAATAATGATGAAAATGAAGTTATTTCCAGTAGCCACTGGACTAATAAATTATTTCATGTTGATTTTTAGTGAATAGTAACTTAAGTTTACATCGTGTTGGAAAATGGTCAGGATATGCTTGGACTAACTTGAAAATACTATACCTTGAAGGTTAGAAATTTCAAATGATCAAATGGTGGTGGAATTGGAATTTTCTAACGTCAATTAATGTTTAATTGAACTTTCTTAATTATGTGGGTGAATAGTTATCCTAGTTCCTATTGGAATTTGGTCATGAGATTTTAGGGGTCCTTTAATTGAGAGTCAGGATAAATTTTGATAATAAAAAGAGTATTTTTGTAGACTTCTAACATTTATTTTACAATTTTGAAGTTTAAAATGTAAATAAGATTAATTGAGGCCATCCGATCACCACATGGTGTGATTGTGGCCATCTACCATCTTAATATAAATAGTGTAATCATGTGTGTGTGTGTGTGTGTATGGTAAATGAGTCATCTTCCTCCCCCTAAAACACCAAAAGCTGACACCATTTACATCTTCTCTCTCTTTCTTTTCTTTTCTTCATTTCTTCCTTAAATTATCCTAAAATCCTTCAATCTACATGTGGAAAATAATCCTTACAATGTCTAGGACTCATTTTAGCATTATTTTTGCAAGAAATGAAGGTTTATTGGTGAAAATAAAGCTTTAAAGATTTAGGGTTTTGAACACATCAGGCCCTAAACTGGACCTCGATTATTTTTTTAGGCAACTAGAGGCACTTTAAATCATGGTTCTACTTTCATTTTCAAATTTAGAGTTGCATATATTTTTGTAATTATTGATGTATTATGAAATTTATAGAACTTAAAGGAGAATGAGAATCAAGGTAAGGAAAAGCTGTAAAATTGAACTCAGGATGTCGAATAACATCTTTGTGAGTTTATTTCATAAAATATGTGCCTCAAAATGTGATTTGTGAAAATCCCATATTAGGTGATAATTAGCGTTTGCATGCTTTTAGGGGTTAGGATAACCCTACATTGATGTTAAGGGTATATTAGGGTTTAACATGTGTGAATAGACTTGTTTGAATGAAAAATTGAGTGAAAACGAGCTAAATATGGAAGAAGGAAAAATATGTGTGTAATATGGATACAATGGAAGGAAATCATAATGTAATGACCTGTAATAAGTGACCATAACATGTATCAAGAATGTGCATTAACAAATGCATGAAATGATATGAATATGGTGCATAAAATATGTATGTGTGTGTAATGACATATGTAGTTCATTTTATGCATAACATGTGAGTTATTGGTAATGTTTAATAATATGCATAATATCAGTGGTTAACATGAGAATTAGAAATGATAAATGATGATGCATATAATAAAAATAGTGTTATGAGAAAAATGATGTCATATCACTACTTAAAATGATAATGCTCAATGACTACTGATGAATATGCATAATGAGATCCATATGATGAAATGGATAACATGATAATGACATGACATTGTTAAATGAACATATGATTGTAACCTAGCATGATAATATGAACATGTGAATGGTAAATAACAAAAGTGGAATAGAATAGCCCATATATATGAGACAACCTACTTGATAGGTTGACCGATCAACTAGGAGATATAGTAGCTACTAGGACACTTTAGTGTCATTGATGTTAATACTTGATTACATTTGACTTTATCATATAGGTGTAGCCATTGAGAGGTTTGATAGAAACATTACGCATATTCTTACACAGGCGTAGCTGCTGAGAGGTTTAGTAGGACCACTGCATACCTATATATTAGCTATATTGATATTATTTGATTTTTTTATATGGGTGTAGTTGCAAAAAGGTCTAATAGAACCACCGTACATAATTTTAAGTAGGTATGAATGCCAAGACTGTTGCACATTACTTTGATATGCCATGCTAGTGCAGTAGCATATAGTACTAAAATTTGAGTCACTACACAACATGATCTCAATATCCAGTATTTGGATACATGTCTTTCAGATTTGGGCTAAAAAGTGGGAAATGATGAAAATTGGATGTAAGGATAAGAAGTAAATGAATATATAATTATGGGCTAATGAACTAAGTAAACTGGGAATAACTTAGGATGACATAATAATTAACTTGATTAATGAATACTTGACTTAATGATGGTATGTAAAGGTGAAAGGAATTAATTACAATCATATGTAGTAATTTAGGACATGTAATTAGCTTAAAATAAGTATATGTAAATTTTGGGAATACGATAACCTAAAATGACTAAACAATAATAATAAGGTCAAGGTAAAATGTAGGCATGTTAAGTAATTTATCCATTATTGAAATGCATGTGTGCCATGAATGCATAGGCATGTGTGTGTATATTTTATCGAATACACCACTAACGTTATGCTTAGCGTATTGTGTTTTTCAATCGTGGGTTATAGATAGATCCAATTTTGAGTTTAGCCTCAAAGTAGTAGTGCAATGCAGACAACCTTATCGTGGTATAGTTTTGTATACCTTTTATGTGAAGTAAATAAACCTAGTGGCACTCATATATGTATAACTAGGGTATGGATCTAGTATGGTACTACACATGTATAGTTTATCAAATATATTGTGTATGTAATCTAAATAGACAGGTACCAATGGTGTACGGTTAATATATGATGTGTGTTTGATATATTGTGATATTAAGACTATGGTATATGTTATGATTGTGGTGTGGCTATTGTCATTGTGTGCTATTGGTTGATGATGTTGAAGGGCCAGAAGGACCTAGATGGCTAAGTTTGAGTTTGGAAATTTTATAAAAGTGCTATTTTTATAGGTTTATTATGGGATATGTTATTGGGTAGCCGTTATACTGCTAAATTTTCATTAAAATATGTCTTATCCATTTAAGGTCATAACATAGGTTTAAACTACACGTAGGCCCATGATGCTCATGATATAGGCATACACATACCAAGATTTTGAGAGGACAAAGATACAGTTAGGCAAAGTTAGTTAGTATGTTATCTCTTATTCAGATTGGCAATGGTTCATGTAGAAGATGTTATAATATGCTATCTCTCATTTAGATCTAGCTACCAAGTTAGGTAAAGGGTGTCACATGGCTGCTACTGCTAGCAAGAAATAAAAAAGTTCTCATCAGTAAGGATTTTCTACTAGAGATAGGAACACCTTAAGAAGGGATCGTGGAGTAGGTTTTATGGCTAGTACTCTAACACTAGCTCTTAAAAGCACAGCAACACCTCTATGTAAGTATTGCAATAGGCCAAATAGAAGGGTATGTAGAGAACAACAAGGGCTTGTTTAAGGTGTGGATCTATGAAACATAAATTTAAGGATTGCTTAAAGAGATCAGATGATAGATCCCAGTAGTGAGGCATTCGTATTGCTCCTTAGACAGGCAAGACACCAAAGAGGTAAAAAGCTATAAGAGGTGGATAAAGGATTGTATTAGAGACAGTGCAAAGGCTTGAATAGTGAGCCCCCACTCGTACTTGCACTATATGGGCTAAAGATAAAGAGAATGCTCTTGGCGTTATCATTGGTACATTTTCTCTTAGGATATATATATATATATATATATATATATATATGTGTGTGTGTGTGTGTGTGTGTGTGTGTGTGTGTGTGTGTGTGTGTGTGTGTGTGTGTGTTGATAGATCCAAGATCAACACATTCATATATATGGACATCATTATAACATAAGTGGGGTTTGAAACTAAACTATTAGAATAAGATATCTAAGTGATAATCCTTTAATGGACAGTGTTAACAAGGTGTACAAAAACTGTCCTTTAAAGCATTAAAAATGTGAGTTTATAGCATATTTGATTGAGTTTCCTTTTGATGAGGTTGATGTTATTTTGGGCATAAATTGGTTATTCAAACATCAAGTAGTGGTAAACTATAGGCTTAAAAGGATAACTCTTAAAACCTCTAATGGTGAGAAAGTCATTATGGTAAGGGAAAGATAAGATATACTCTCTAATGTGATATTAGCCACAGTGGATAAAAAGTTAGTAAAAAAGGGGTGTTCAACATTTTTAGCACATAAAATTGATACAAAAAAAGGTAGAGTTGAAAGTGCAAGACATACCTATGGAGAAAGACTATCCTAATGTGTTTTTAGATGTTTTACCTAGATTGCCACCAGAGAGAGAGAGAAAGGTGCAGTTCATTAATGACTTGGTACTTAGAGCCACACCAGTGTTAATAGTACATTATAGGATGACACCAATAGAACTTAAAAATTGAAGATTCAACTACAAGAATTGTTAGATAAAGGACACATGCATCCCAATGTGTCTTTATAGGGTGCACCTATGTTATTTATCAAGAAGAAGGGTGGAAGCATGAGATTATGTATTAACTATTAATAGTTGGACAAGATAATAGTAAAAAACAAGTACCCTCTCCCTAAGATTGAATATCTGTTTTATCAGTTAAAGGGATCATATGTGTTCTTAAAAGTTGATTTGAGATTGAGGTATTACAAGCTGAGGTTATAGACATAGATGTGCATAAGACCACTTTTAAGACTAGATATAGGCATTGTGAGTTCCTTAAGATGCCTTTTGTGTTGACGAACCTCTAGTAGCATTTATAGATCTTATGAATTGAGTATTTTATCTTTATTTAGACTAATTTGTAGTGATATTCATAGATGATATCTTGGTATACTCTGACGACTAAGATGATTATGATAAGCACTTAAGACTTGTGTTGTAGACTTTGAGGGAAAAGAAGTTGTATAATAAGTTTACCAAGTGTGACCTTTAGACAGATAAAGTGGCATTTTTGGGTCACATTATTTCTACTAAGGGTATAAGAGTAAACCCTAAGAAGATTTAAGCTATAGTAGAGTGGAAGCCACCTAAGAATGTAAGTAAGATTTAAAGCTTTTTAGGTTTGGTAGGTTATTATAGATGATTTGTGAAGGGGTTTTATATCATAGCCTTTCTACTGACTAAATTGCTATAGAAGAATGCTAAGTTTGAGTGAAATGACAAGTGCCTAATAAGCTTTGAAAAGCTTGAGTCTATATTAATCGAAGCTCCAATTCTTACTCAATTAGTATTAGGAAAGGATTATATGTTATATAATGATGCTTCACACAATGGTTTGGTTTGTGTTTTGATGTTAAAAGGTAAGGTAGTGGCTTATGCATTGAGACAACTTAAGGCTCACAAAAAAAACTACCTATTCATGACTTATAGTTAGCAATAATAGTATTTACTTTGTAGATTTGGAGGAACTACTTGTATAGTGAGAGATATTTCATCTATATCAATCACAAGAGTCCTAAGTACCTTCCCACTTAGAAGGAACTCAATTTGAGACATAAGAAATGGATGAAGCTCCTTAAAGATTATGATGATGTGATTGACTACCACCTAGGCAAGGTAAATATAGTAGTTGAAGCCTTGAGTAGGAAGTCCATAGCAGGTATAACTCTTATTGTAATTTTTTTCTAATGAGTTATGTTATTCAATTCACATATAAGAAATGTGTATTCCTTATCTGTAGCTTTAAGAGCCATGAACATACATTTAAAGCTCACCAGTGATGGAGCAATTGTGGTAGAAATGAGGGAGCGACCTAACTTTATTTTGGAATTAAAAGAAGCTCAAAAGAAAGATGATAAGCTAGTGGCTAAAGTAAGGCAGATTTAAGAGGGGAAGCATAATAAGCATAACAAAAGGTGATCAAGTGTATTATCAAGATAGATTATGTGTACCTAATAATAAAGAGTTTAAGAAGCGGATTCTCGATAAGGCTCATAGTAGTGCTTATGCTATGTATCTAGCAAGTACTAAGATGTACCAAAATTTAAAGACGTACTATTAGTGGTTAGGTATAAAGAGTTTGAGTACATGATTAAATGTCTAACATCTCAGCAAGTAAAAGTAGAACATTAGGTTCCTTTAGGTTTGCTGTAATGGAAAAAAGATAGAATAACTATAGATTTTGTGATTGGATTGATAGTGACATAGAAAAAGCATGATGGTCTGTGGTTGACCGTTGATAGACTGATAAAATTAGCTTACTTTTTACTAGTTTGATTAGACTACTCTTTAGATCATTTAGTAAAAATTTATATACAAGAGATAGTCAAACTACATGGTATTCCTTCATCCATAGTATCCATAGAGATCTGAGCTTTACCTTGAGATTTTAGAGAAAGTTGCTTAAAGCATTAGGTATAAGATGTAATTTTAGCATAATGTTTCATCCATAGACTGATGGCTAGTCGAATAAAGTCATATAAGTGCTCAAGGATATGTTAAGATGATGTGTAATTAAGTTTGAAGGAAGTTAGGACAAGTATTTGTCTTTGATGGAATTTGCCTACAACAACAGTTATTAGGCTAGTATCAAAATGGCAATGCATAAGGCTTTGTATGGTAGAAAGTGTCACTTACCTTTGCACTGGATTGAGTTTAGTGAAGTTAAGGTTTTAGGACCCAATTTGATTTGACAAATTGAGAAAAATGTGAGGATTATCAAAGATAATTTAAAGATCACTTTAGACTAATAGAAATCTTATGCGGACTTGAAAAGGAAAGATATCGAGTTTGTAGTTGGTGATAAGGTGTTCTTGAAAGTCTCACCTTAGACGAAGGTTCTCAAATTTGGCAAAAAGGGTAAGCTCATTCTTAGGTTTATCATCCCATATGACACTATTAAGTATATGGGATTGGCGATTTATAGATTGGCTTTACCTCCTAAATGAGAGAAAATTTAAGATGTGTTTCTCATATTTATGTTGAGGAGGTATCCATCGGACTTTTCTCATGTGATATTAGTTGAATCCATTGAGTTACAACCAAATTTGACATCTAAAGAAGAGCCAATCAATATTTTAGCAAGATAGACAAAGGAGATGAGGAATAAATGAATCTTATTGGTTAAAGTGTTATGGAGGAATCATAGTACGAAAAAATCCACTTGGGAAAGAGAAGTTTTACACCCCAACTTTTGATATGATTTTCATAAGGTAAGAATGGAATTAGAGAAAAATGGGGAATGAAATAGATGTATCAATCGAATAGAGTTGGTTGGCATGAATAATGGAGTGAAAAATGAGTGAGGGACATAACAGTAATTTTTAAAAATGACTAAGGGAAAAATTGAAAAGTGTAATAAAAGATATAGAAAGGAGTGAAATAAGTAATAAAGTGTAAAAAACATAAGTGTAGAGTGTAAAGATCATAAAATTATGGAAAAGAAAGGTGCTTGGGACATGGCCTCAGTGAATAGTGACATCGACCATGAATAGTACATCCTAGGGCCTCGATAAACTAATTTAATATAATGAAAGGAAATAATATAAACTAAATTTGGGTGAAGTTTGGAATGGAAATGGATTCATATAAGTGGTTAAAAATGCAGTTAAAGTTTTTATGGCATTATCTCGAGAATAGTAACCTAATTTAAGCTGAATAATAAAATATTGAATTTGAGCCCAAAAAAATCTAAAAATAGCACAACTTGATGGTAAAAAATTCTAACTAAGACAATGGTATGAAAATTGGAATTTTCTAACATCAAGAAGTAAATTATTTAAATTAAATAAAAATGTGATTAATTAGTTTAGTGGGTTCCTCTAAGTTTTAAATTATGAGATTCTTGAGACTTACTAACTGTGGAATTTTTGAATTTTTGGTACCTAAATAGGAATTTATTAAAGGCTTAATATTTAATATTTAATTTTTAGGGGGTTAAAATGATTAAGAATTTATTCTAGCCATGGCCATTGATTAACTTCATATAAAAGGTGGATTTACCTAGAATTGGTGTAGGAAATAGCTAGAATTCTCCCCCTTTCTTCTTTGTGAGGTGATGCCTCCCCTCTCTCATTCTCTCTTCAATTTCTTCTTTATTTTAACCCCTAAACACACCCTTAAACCTTAATTAATACCCTAAAAATAATCCTTATCAAGCATAGAGCTTCAATTTGGTGTATAAGTGTAAAAAAGGAAGAGATTTAGAGGTTATTTTGGTGATTGGGTAAGTCAAGGATTTTAAAGGTTTAATGATTGTTTTAGGTAATTAGGCATGCTTAATTCAATGATTCTAGATTTAATTTGGAGTTTAGAGTTTATAGGAATTTTCTATGAAATTTTCTAATAAAAATACTATTATATTTCTAGTGAATTTTGGAGATAAGCTAAGGAAGGAGAAGGAGAAGGTGTGGAGGGTTTATATGGATGCTAAATAAGCTAATAGTAAGTGTATTCAATGATTTATACATTACCTTGAACAATTTTATATTTTTAAGAATGCATGTAATGTGAGAAACATGTGAATGATGTATATATATGTGTATAAAGCATGTTTAATGATGAAACTAGGTAGTATGAGTGATTATTTAATTGAATTAGAATTGAATGAAAAATGAATATGTTAGCATAAAAAGTAATGATAGCTGAATGGTACCCTTAAGTTAAATGGTGTTTATATTAATTCTTATAATATAATCATGGTAGGATTATGATAATGAAATGGAGAATAAGTGTAATTGAGAAGTTAGATGAAAATTTAGTTGGAAATAAGAAAACATGTATAGGTTTGATGTTATATGGAATGATGTAATTAGTATAAATAATGGTTATTGTAATTAACATCATGTATTGATGTAAAAATAACAATAAATGGGATTATTTGTGCACATAATTAAACAATTTGGGCAACATAAGTAAAGGTTAAGTGTTATGTGAGGTAAGACAATGAAAGGTATAGGTATAAATAGTGATGTTAATTAATTAATTAAAGCTTGTATTAATTATATATACATTTTGAAAACATACACTAATTACAATGAATGAGCCCATGAGGGCTAAACATCAAATACCAAAAAATGTAAGGCAAGCAGCTCAAACACACCCGAGATTGCTTCATCAAATGGTTAATCTTTTAATGTAAGCTATAGCTATTACCGCTCTACCTCGACCATTAGTGTAGCCACAACCATCAAAAGCCCTCCAAAAAACATATTTGTAAAGAGCAAAGAAGATGGAGTTTGAGGATTTTTTGGGCACAAAACATGATGATCTAGTTATAGTAGAATATTGTTTAGAAATGACCATTCAAATATTATAGCAACTAAAATGTACTCTAAAAGAAAATATGATTTATGCTACCTCCCTATTACAAGCAAAAGTATACAGATGGTGGGAAATAATAAATAAAAGGAAGACATAAGAAGTTCTAACTTGGGAGTTCTTTTTAGAGGAGTTTAACGAGAAATATATTATAGAGAACTACTTCAATAAAAAGAGATAAGAATTCCTTAACTTGAAGTAGGGGAATAGGTCCATTTCTGAGTATGGAAAAGAGTTTGCTAAGCTCAATTGCTATGTGAAGGAGATAGTGCCTACTAAAGTTAAGAGATGTAAAAGGTTTGAAAAGGGCCTTAACAATGAGATTAGATTACAAGTAGCTATGAACAAGATCAGAAAGTTCTCATCTTAATATTAGTAGCTTATACTGTGGAAGACATGTTAGAGGAAAAGGGGAGAGGTTTCAAAGAAAAAGGTCTTTTGATCAAGGCTAAGTGAGTTTAGCCTCATAAATAGACAAAAGGCATAATGAAAAGCAAATTTAATTGCAATCTCAGAAACAAGTACAAACTTAGAAATCTAAATAAGAAGCCCAATCTAGACACTTTTAATAAGTTCGAGCTTCGAGTTCCTCAGTATCCACTATCAACAGTGTGCCAATTAATACATATGAACACTTTAGAAAGAGAAACTTTGGTATTTGTTGAAAAACAATACTGGGGGCATGCTATATGTGTGGTTCCTTAGAACATTTTCCCAAGGATTGCCCATGAAAACCAACTGTAGACACGGTACCAAACTTTATCACCTATAATATCTAAGAATAAAAAGGCAGGCAAAATAGGTACAACAACTAGTAGTAAAAAGACTAAGTTTGAGATTATGCAAAGAGTGGAATCTAAAGCTTTAGCCATAAGAGGAGTTAATTCTCCAGATGATGCATTAGGTACCCTTTGCTGTTACTTTAAACTCTCAATATATTTCTCCTTTAAGATTGTGTGATTGAGGTATTATGATGTATGTATGATGTAAACCTAAGTATTAAAGAATGAAACATGAGTAAACTGATATTGTCGAGGATATTTTAAATCCTAATAGAATATCAAGGACATAATTCTTTTAAGGGGGGAAAGGTTGTCATGCCCCAACCTTCAATTTGATTTTTATAAGGTAAGAATGGAAATTAAAGGAAGAAGTGGGGAATGAAACGGATGTACAGATTGAGTAGAGTTGGTTAGTGTGAACAATGGAGTGAAAAATGAGTGAGGGACATAATCATAATTTTTTAAAATGACTAAAGGCAAAATTGCAAAGTGTAAT
>CANXYI010388849.1:0-20572 GCA_948208565.1 Hura crepitans | reverse complement strand
CTGCTAGGTAATCATTCCCATATAAGTCTCGAAGCACATACCATTTTGGTAAACTTGAGTTGACCATATTGACTGGTGGAGGGACCTTTAAATAAGTACCTTGACTTTTCTATCTCTATTTTGAATTAGGGATTTATCTTGAATTGATTCAGTCTCGAATCTTGTCCCTCAAAGTATGGTAGTTATCTGTGTCATAGCCTGTATGCTGATGATACTAATAGTACTAGTCTGATCCATGATAGGGCTAGCCTGCATTTTTGGAAGGTCTAAAAGGAAGAGGTTAAAGCTTCTCTTCTTTTTAGAACCACTTTAGATATTAAGATAATGGTTTGCCCAAGTTCGAGTAGTGCCTTACTACAGTAGATACTTCTACAGTCTGAGTAAAATTAGTTACACTGAAACCTATTCCACTTATATTCCTAGTGCCTTGATTCTTTCAATTGCTGAACCCTCCTGAGCTCTTTTTTTTTCTTATTGTGCTCCTCTTCTAGGTGTATAGCTATATCTTTCAATGATTTCCAATCTTTTAGCCCCTTGGCTTTCAAGCCACCTTTCAAGTACGGGTTAGCATTCTTGATAAACATGCAGATCTGGTCTAACTTCTCTAGCTTTCTCCTTATCTCTAGAACTTTAGACCTCCATCTTACCAAGTACTTTATAAAGGTCTTATTAGATTTTTGTCTAAGCAACTTGAGGTCTTTCATGGTGACCTCCATGTGAGTATTGCAGTCGTATTGGTTAATGAAAGTTTTAATGATCTTTCCCTAATCTTCCTTCACTTTCTTTTCTAACCCATGATACCAATCAATTATTCTTCCTTGCAGTGTCAGGCTCAAATAAGCCACCTTTTATTTCGAACTAAGCTTAGTGCTTCTCATAACTGTGGCATATTGCTTAATATGGGCTCTCGAATCAGTGGTCCCATCAAACTTAGGCAATTTGGGCATCTTGAATTTGGAAGGTAAGTTCTCTTTAGATTCTAAGGTAAGCTCCTCAGGTTCTATTCCTTTACCTATAGAAATGAGTCTGGCCATCACCTCCATCTTCTCCTCTAATGTCTTCATGGCAGCATCCTTAAACTTCTATGGTGTAATCAAGTCTTCACAAAAGTCATATTTTAGATTAAAGTATTCAACCTTTTTATCCTTTCCCTTAACACCTGTAGCCTATTTCCCTGTGCCAATTCCCTTAGAGGTAGCAACAGTCTTTCCAGTAGGTGTGGCTTTTATGTTTTTGGCATGCAAGCGGTGAACCGGTAGTAGGAACTACTTTAGCGATTGCCCTTGAAATTATATCCATCATCCTTTTCTCAAACTCTTTAAATTTTTAGTCTATTCTAGCTTTAAAGTTTGGAGTAGAGGAACTGCTTTCATCTTGCCCTGCCATGTCTGTTAGATTGTGAGTGGTGGCAGTAAGTTCTTATTTAGCTATCCGTCTGTCTATCTCTTATACCTAAGCAGCTCAAGGATTTATGATGGCTGCAAGACAAAGGGTTGGAGATGATGGAATGAGAATGCATATGAATGCATGAAATACTAATGTATGCTGAGATGTACAACAACAATCACAAGTAAGAGCCTTCTAACCTTATCATTTTCCACACATGAGATCATGTGCTCTTTCCTAGGAGAGCTTACCTGTGGGACATCAGGGGCCCTGATAGGTTCGAATAATGAATGATAGGTAGCCAATCATTATTTCTCTCATACAAAAGAGCACATGTAAGATATTTGGCCCACATATGTTTTATATGTTGAATTAAGTCAAAATGCGGGATCTAGCCCATTCCAGTTAGAAAAGGCCTAGTGGGTTCGACAACATTTCGAGATGACTAAGTCATATGTCATGTATATTTGCCCACGTAGCATACAATGCATCATTAACTGGGGTACCTAGGGGAAGTTACTATTGGTCATTATATAGGCTCACGGTTTGGTCGCACTAGTTATGGTAATCCAAGCATAGTCCCTCCATGATAGGTCTATCTTGTTATGAGCATATGACCGATCAGTTCATTATTTCATATACCTTATAGGCACGAGGCTTGGATTTGGTGCCACCTCTAACAATCTTTTAATTTGAGTGAAATTGGGTCCATGTTTTGAAATGACATCAAGGTATAAAAGGGATGCCTAACTTATTCTAAGGCTTTAGCATGTAATGCAATTCCAAAAAAGAATAATAGTATAATTTCAAAATATGAATTTCTATATTAATTTGAGGTACTTTTGGAGCATAGTTTTATGGTGTCGCCCCTATTTATGTCCTTTATGTTTTCCTTGGGTCGGTAAAACTAAAATAGTCAAAGACTCGACCCAAGCTTCACTCTCTGAGTCTCAAAAGATGAGAAGAAACTAGAGGAATCTGGGGTTGCTCCTATTTGATTAGCCCAGTAAGAGCGAGTTGGGCACCATACGGTAGGAGTCACCACCTAACCAAAGTCGGAAAATACCTTGTAGGGCCAAAACCAAAGTAGTTCCAAATCTTACTCTTATTTATACCTTAGATCAATACAAAAATTTGGTTTGAATTTATAATATTATTCTTTCTCTCAAGCAGCATCTTACAATTAAAATAAATCACGTATTCATGTATGGGGAATTACAAAATATATTTAGAGAAAAATAAATAGATGCTTGGAATTGAAATAGCATAAATGAAATTGGACAGTTGATTATCTTGAGGACTTTGGTTCTTGTATGCTAATTTCAGAAAATGGGTCTTATTATGGTGACTTTTATTAAAATCGGATGGTGGTTTGAGAACTTTGGTTTTCGCATGTTGATGTGAAAAGCAAATTTTATCGTTGTAACTTTTATTAAGGAAAAAATCAGAATTTGTTTTATTAACAAAACACCAATTAATTAGGTATAAAATGATTTTGATTATTATTTCTTTTTAACATGCGAAAATTATTTTCTACCTGATGCGGCGTTTATGGAATATTTCGGGATTGAAATTGAAATTGTCATACATAAAACCAAGTGATGGATTTAGTTTGAGAACTTTGGTTCTCGCATGTCAATTTTAGGAAATAATTTTTATTATTATAACTTTTATTAAGAAAAATCAAAATCCATTTCATTATCAAAACACCAATTAATTAAATAAAAATATTTTGATTATTTTTCCAATGCGTGAAAAATCATTTTTCTAATTATTACAGCATTCATGGAATATACAAGGAAATAATTTGATAATAAAAAATATATTAAATGGAAATTACCTAAAATACATCCTAATTGAATAAATAATAAAAATAAAATTACATTTTGGGACACCTAAAATTCAATCTAATAAAAAATAGGCAATAATAAAGGAATTTAGTAGAAAACACACAAATCACAGAATAAAATAAACAATATAAAATAAAAGGTCGTTAAAAGATTACTTCACTGGGATTTAATGAGGTGGCCAAAAAAAGTACAGTTAGATCCCAAATTATCAAACAACTTGCATCACAACAACATAAATAATATATTAGTATGCGAAGCAAAAATAGATAGACATACAAAAATAAAATAAAAATGAACAGTCACACAAATACAAAAGAATATTGCACAAATAAATTATGACATCTAATTAGTGGATGGATAAAGTAGAAAGAAAAATAAAAACAGTAAAAACAATAGAAATAATATATTAGTATGTGAAGCAAAAATAGACAGGCAGACAGAAATAAAATAAAAATGAATAGTCACAAATATAATGAATATTGCACAAATAAATTATCACATCTAACTGATAGATGGATAAAGTAAAAAGAAAAATGAAAATAGTAGAAAAATGGGTTAGTTGACACACCGAGTATATTTGTCTTAAGAAAAGATCTCAATTAGATCAAAAAATTGTGCTTGAATCTTTAAAAATCTTGAAAAAAATGATGTTTTAAGAGTGTATTTTTTTGTCTTTTGGTGTATTTTCTCTCTCTTTAAAATGAACAACCTCCCTTAGGAAAAATAATTTTCCCTTTTATACACACTTCTCGAGGCTAAAAATGGTTGTTTTGGCCCGAGAACGGTTATTCCCTCGTGAAAATGGCCTATTTTCTTTGAGAAAACGACCGTTTTGGCTCGAGAATGGCCGTTTCAGCGAGGAAAAGGCTTGTTTTGCCAAAACAGCTATTTTCTTTGGGAAAATGGCCATTTTGACCTTTTTTTTAAAGCTAAAATTTGAGATCTTTGATTCGAACGTAAAAAAACCCTTTTATTAGGATTTTATCCTTTTCATCATTATTAGGCAAACTAAACGTAGGAGCCTTAGAGACCCAGTGTCTACACCTATGGAACTCATATGTAACCCTTATGTATCAAAGAATGCCTAATTTGGGGCTCTGATACCACCAAATATGACACCTCTTACTCAACTCACTCACTGGATCTGAATAAAGAGTGACACACAATTGATATTCAAACTTACTTAAACCTATATAACTTAAAACTATTTTAAGAACTTGATTAACATGTTTAACTCTTTAAAAATGTGACTTAACAAAAACTTCTTTGATGGTTATACTATTAGGGTTCACCGTGTCAAAAATTCAACAGCATAATAGATGTCTTATGACACCAGCCTAAATAGTAACCTATAAGAAAAACATTTCTATACCTCATATAACTCATCTAAACTTTATCATATACTCCTATAACATCTCATGTATATATCATCTAACCTAAGACTCAAGTATACACCATCTCACAAACTCAAACTATGCATAATAAACATTAACCCATAATATACATATTCTTATATATTTTACAGCATCTTTTAAAGAGTTACAAAATAACCATGAGAAACATGTTTAGGCCTATAACCTTACATACACATGAGTGCCTTATCATGCCATAAACATAATATATATAGAATAATACCAAAAGATAACTTCTCTTGATCTACACTATTGAGAACGATGCTTTCACTTTAGTTTACACTTTGTCTTACGGATCACAAAAATAAATGATACATTAAGCTTAGAGCTTAGTGGTGTATATAATAACATATGCTAAATTCACATGCATAATGCATTTATGATGTCATTATAACACATGCATAACATAATAATAATAATAATAATAATAATAATAATAATAATAATAATAATAATAATAATAATAATAATAATAATAATAATAAGGCATTCATAACATTTTAAAAGTATGTGCTAACAATGATCTTCATAACAGATAATTCATTACATATTATCATTCATATTGTCAATTTCATTGCCTTACATTTCTTATAAGTTAGTTATCATCTTAATTAAGTTATTTACTTAAGTTTACCCATAATCAATTAGATAAAATCCCAAAACAAGATAATGGGAATTGAGGCCATTGAGGCCTAAAAGGGTAATGTATTTAGTCAGTGACCACGAAGGTGTGATGGTGACCGTGAAGGTCTGATGTGACTTAAAGGTCTAAAATCAAATAATAGCCTAAAGACAAATATAGTGGTCCTGAGGCTTATGATAAGCACCAAAATGCCTTAACAGCTGGTAATCTCCCTAGTCGATCAGTCAATCTATCTATAAAATGTTGTGTACATTCATATGGGAATTGGACAATAATTATGTTCCGTATAATTACATATATTTAAGCATTCATTACTTTTAGTTCATAATTTAGGTCAAATAGGCCTTTAGCATTATATCATGCATTAATATGAACATGGATGTATTGAGCATCATTAAAAGCGTGTATTAGGGCAAAAGGCCAAACTTCATAAATGGATCAAGAGACCACTATGTGTATAAAATACATTATAGCAATTCATACCCATACATTGAAATTCATATCATTGTCTCCTTCTATGCCTTATGTGTTGGAAGTATGCCCTAGAGCTCATGTAATAGGGTAATATTCATGTATTTAAACCTTGTGAAACCATACTAAAAGGCATTTCTCTTTATATCATATTAATATATAATTGTTTACAATGTCTCAAAGCATGTTATAAAGTCCTTGGTATGTAATCACAGTGTAGAGGAAATCATGAAGTGTTCTTGATGTGAGATTATTATTGCATGCAAATTTGATATACCTGAATATCCCTGATCATAGTTTAAACAAGATGGGACATTGTTAATGCAAAAAGATTAGCACTTGTTATAATTCTTGATTGGATTAAGCAGTTGTTCTCATAAGCTTTAAGCATAAAGATGCTTAGAGTTAACATGTGGATGCTTACTTAGGAACTAAGTACATCAGAGACCTAGCATGAGATTTTCAAATGGATACTTAATCTATGTCAATGAAAGTATCTCATCGTACCAGTAGTGCAAGTATCCTTAGCTTGAGATCACTAACTATCTTAAATATTAAGTGACATACTTTGACCCTAAAATGTTTACTTTGAACAAGAAGGATACATAATAAGGTGCTTAGGTACATCATAATATATTTAAAGATAGGGTAGTAATCAATAAAGGATTCACCAACCCAAATTACAATGGGGAGTTCATCTCATAGTTCTAATGAATAACCTATATTCAAGAATCCCTGGCTAGAGCAAAGTGCCATGTGTGAATGGGATTCATTAAGGGCATTTTGGGAATATAGGTGAAATTATTACAACAATATGTTTAGGGCTTAATTAGACACACTTATTTAAGCTATAAGTTGACACAAGTCCATACTCAAAACTAAATGAGATAAAAGATAGTGAAAACTATATATGGAAGGGTTAAGTTAAACCACTTGACTTTTTAGCACTTGGGTAATCCTGATGCATGGCTAGATGCCTCTCTTGACTTGTATACAAGTGATATATCAATTAGTGAATTGATATTGATTTAATGAGATTGAATCTATGGAGTCCCAAGTTAGACTAGGACTCTAATTCACGTGTAATGCCAAGCTATTTTGAAAACCTATAGAGTCACACGCATAAAAGGAGTTTGAGGAATATTTAATGAGATTGAATTTTTTAATGATATGAGATATCATTGGAAGATAAATTAAGAAGAAGAAATGAGCAAATGTGCTTGGGGCCCACTTGTAAAAAAAAGTCTAAAAAATTAGGATTTTTAGACTTGTGCCTTATTGAGTCCAAACTTTTAATTGTTCTTGCATCTAGTTTTTTATGGGCTTTTAAAATTTTTAAAATTCCTTAAATCAAAGTAATTACTAATCCAAAATGGGGCCTAAAAGTGCCACATAGGATTAATAAAATTGGGGCCAAAACAGATTGCACATAAGCCCATTAAAAGCCTTATGCTCATAGGATAGAAAGAGGCCTAAGTGATAGGTCCATTCTAGTCTGACTTAGGAAAGATTTTAAGTATTAAATTCTAACCTAAATAGGGTTTATTTATGATATAAAAAACCTTATTGTAGCAGCCACCATAAGGAGACATTCTGTACAAAATTTATGCATAGAATAATTAAAGCACACGTTTTCTTCTTCTTCCTTCATCCACCTATAATTCCTACTAGCATATGAAATTACAAGTTGATCTCTTTTGAAAACATCTTGTGTTGATTACCTTGGAGGTGTTCCTTAAAGAGGATCACTGTGATTTGCAACAACCCAATGAGAAGAGCTTATAGAAGGAATCTATTATCATGCTTTTATAGTAGACCACTAAATGCTACTAGATTTAATGTTTAGGATGAATTTTAAATTGTTCAGTCCATTATCATTGTTGGTTTCTTTATAAATTTTAATTTTTCTACTACATATTATTGAGAAAAACCAACACTAGTATTAGAGCTTGGTTCTCAAATGATCTAAAATAAATGAAAATTGTGATTATGGTTGATATGCATGATATGTGATATTGTGTATTTTTTTATTGATCTGTGTGTTTTCATATAATTTTTGATTGTTAAAATTTATTTTAATATGATTAAATATAAATTTTAGACATGTTAAAATTTGCTATTTTATGCATTGAAGTTGCTTGAGAAGCAAGGAGGAAATCCTCCTATGTGAATAAAAGGTTTATACGCATAGGGAAGAGGGCTATTCTTTATTTTGTGTGCACAATTAGATTAAATTGATTTTTGAATGATTTAATATGGTATGTGAATTAAAATGTGATTTTCATTCAGATTAAATGTGCCTAAAAATTAAAAATTAAAATATTTTTAGAAAACAATTGAATCAAACTCTACGATTAAAACTGTTTTAGTCGAATTGGTCACATATGATCTTTTTATTGATTTAATTAATTTATAAAAATACTAGAATAAATTTTTCATATGCATATGATATATATGATGTCAATTAAATGTTTCTAAATGGTAAAAGTCATTTCCACATCAATTTGATTGATAAACTTGCTTGATTGTCAAGATTATCATATTTTTGGTTCGGTAAAAGGTCCGATTTATTGACTTTGGTTTGCAATGAACTACTAGAACTAATCTAAAAATATTTTAATGGCTGCTAGAATTGATCTGAAGTGGTTTGGATCAATTTCACCATTTAGGTTGCAAATGATTTTGCGGTTAACTCAAATTTGATTCTTGTGATCAACTGATTAGAAATTTTTTATTAAATAAAATTCAATATGATTAGATTTTATATTTTTTGAAATATATGTCACATATCATCATAAAATAAATTGAATTAAATCAATTTTTGATTTATTTGGTTAAGTTTTGAAATGGTGATAGTGACATATTGATCAAAATTTCTACATGAAATTGTATTTCCTATTAGAAATTTGGTTATGATCCAAAATTAATTTAGTTTTCTAATGGGATTAGGATTTTAAATTAATTAAAAAGGATTATAAATTGACTTGATCTAATTTGGTAAGTTTATCAAATGAAGATTATGATTTGGACCACTCATTTATGTGCACATCCTCTTACATGCATAAAGGAAAATTCATTTTTTTGCTTTATGATAATTTATCATTTTAATTATAAAATGTTTAGAATTAAATGAACATGAAAATGTGATTTAATTATTTTAATGGGATTAATAAATTTAAATTACATGATAAATATGATTGATTTTTCATGTTGAGCAAGAAAATGAAAATGATCAACCGATGCTAGTTTTATAAGTGTTATAATTCTAGAATTCAACCATAATGCACATTTTTAATATTTGACGCATATGGTGCATTAGATATGCATGCTAATGGTGTATGATTGGCATAATGACTAGTTATTGGCCTAAGACCAATATGATTGATCTACATTGCATGAATTTTTCTTTGGTGAAATTGGGCTTGCATGTCCCAGCCTTTTCTCTTATTTCTCTTTATACTTCTCTTCTCATCCAACTCCCCTCACATGTAATGTGGAGTATTCTCAATCATATGTTATGTAATTAGATTACTTAGGGTTAGAATAGAAATATGATATGCAAGGAGAAAAATAGAGAAAAAGGCCTACCAAAAAGGTCGAAGAAGAAATAGATAAAATTGTTCTTTTTGGGTTTATAATTCATGCATACTACTTAGGGTCTAGCCTGATTAGTTTCCTTGGCTCAGGAAATCAATGTAGTAAAAGCTCATAACTAGATCATATATATATTTAATGTGATTAAATATGAATGCATGATTTAATGTGATTAAATATGCATAAACATGCACCAACCATGTATAATGAGACTTAATTGGAAGAAATCCCTCAAGAATATAAGACTTCCAAGCCTTATATTAATATGAATTAAACTAGAGTTCTTTTTAGTATTGGGATATCGAGCATACTTAAGCCTATGTTACATTGGATATGTTTAAATCATATTAATAGGTTTGTCTTAGTGTGGTTATTAGTTTGTTAAGCATACACAAGGGTAATAATCATGAGGCAAGATTGAGGAAATATGTATATAATACATTTGCATGAAGTGTTAATGACCCAATGATTAGTAGTTGTATATGATGTAATTAGCCTTAGATGCCTATCATTTAGTTAATGGTTAGGCTTATTGAGCATACTCAAGGCTTTAACCTTAACCAAAATGGATACTAACCCACTAAGAAAGCTTCCAATGGGTTTTCCCAAATTAGTCAGTGAGGGATATTGATTTGTAAAAAAATAATGGGAGTAATGCACGATTTTTAAAGACCTTAAAATTGTTACATACATATACATGATCATACTTTAACATGCTTCCATTTTTCACATGTAGCATCACCACCATAATGTCTTATAACTTAAATTTATGATCCACACTCAAGGTTAACAAGCTTATTGATTCTAATTACATAGATTAGCTTTGAAACCTTAAAGTTGTTTTGAGGACTGAAAAGTTAGCCTATGTAATTGAGAAGCCAATACCCACTATCCTTGCTAATGATGCTTTTGTCGATGAGCAAAAGGCATATCTAAAGCATATGAAGGATATGGATGTTGGTTCATGCATAATGCTAACATCTATGTCTTTTGAGCAATTGAAACATCATAAACATATGGGTGCTCCTACAATTCTGCTTTACCTCAAAGAGTTGTTTGAGTAATAGAGTAGGATTAAGAGATATGAGATCTCAAAAGCCCTATTTCACTATAAAATGGTAGATGGAACTTCAGTCACCTAACAGTGGGCTAAAGATGAATAGGTATATAGAGTGTTTGGTAGCTCTAAGTTTTATGATGGATGCAAACTTAAGTATAGACTTAATCCTACAAAGTTTACCTGATAGTTATGAAAGTTTTGTGCTTAATTATCATATGAATAAGATCACATCTAAAATTCTTGAGCTAATCAATATGCTCAAAACTATAAAAGATGCTATTAAGAAATAGTCTTCTAAAGCAATAGTAGTTATCAGTTTATCTTTTTCTATGGAAAATAAGAAGAAGAATAAGAAAACGACAACTGACACCTAAAGTGAGATTAGCAAGAAGAAGGGAAAACAAGTTGTTGCTACCCCATCGACTGCTGGAAAGAAGACTGCCACAAAAGGCACGTGCTTCCATTATGAAAAATTTGGGCATTAGAGGCATAACTACAAGGCTTACTTAAAGTCTCATGAGAAAGAGAAGCAATGAGTTGCTTTAACTTCAGGTATTAATGTGATTAAAATTAATACTAGCACTACTATTGATAACCAAACATAGGTATTAGATACCAGATGTAGTTCTCACTTAGTTTCTTCTATGTAGGACTAAAGAGTAGTAAGAAAGTAGAAAAGGGAGATGTGGACCTACATGTAGCAAATAGAGTAAGAGTTGCTGCATTAGCTATAAGATTATATCATCTTGTGTTACCTTCTGGACTTATATTAATTTTAGATAATTACTATTATGTTCCTTCTTTATTAAGAAACATTATTTCAATTTCTTATCTTGTTGAACAAGGTTTTGATATTTCCATTAATAAAAACAAGGGCTGTTCTATTTATTTGGATAATGTGTTTTATTATTAAGGTATAATATGTAATGGAATTTATGTTTTGGATAAAGATAAAGAAGTACATACCATTAGTACTAAGAGATCCAAGATAGATAACCTGATGCCATCTTATCTATGGCATTATTGCCTTGGCCATATAAATGAGAAACACATGACTAAGTTACACAAGGAAGGTAGCTTAGGATCATTTGATTATGAATCACATGATACATGTGAGTCTTGTTTATTAGGCAAGATGACAAAATCACCTTTTTATAGAAAGGGTGTGCAAGTAAGTGAGTTATTAGAACTCATACATACAAATGTATATGGTCTAATGACAACACAAGCATGTAGAGGTTTCTTATACTTCATTACCTTTGTTGATGATCACTCACGATATGGGTACTTGTACTTGATGAAGTACAAGTCTGTAGCCTTTGAAAAGTTTTAAGAATTCAAAAATGAGGTTGAGAAACAACTTGGCAAGAGTATTAAAATTCTTTGATCTGATCAAGGGGGTGAATACTTAAGTCAAGAATTCTAGGGTTATCTAAGAAATAATGGTATATTATCTCAATGGACTCCTCCATATACACCTTAGCATAATAGTGTATCTAAAAGAAGAAATTGAACTCTATTAGATATGGTTCGATCCATGATGAGTCTTGCAAATTTACCTAAGTCCTTCTAGGGTTATTCACTAGAAACTACTATTTATAGAGTTCCATCAAAGTTGGTTGATATTACACCATATGAGATATGGTATTACAAGACACCTCTTCGTTCACATATCCAGGTATGGGGGTGCCTTACATATGTGAAGAGAATAATGTCAGATAAGCATGAGGCTAAGTGACAAATGCTTATTTGTGGGGTATCCAAAAGAAACTTTGGGATACTACTTCTACCATCCTTTGGAATAAAAAGTGTTTATTTTAAAGCATGCAATTTTTCTAGAGAAAGAGTTTCTCATGAAAGACAGTGGGAGTAAAATTGAAATTGATGAAGTTCAAGATCTACAAATTAAAGTAGATCAACCGATTGATCTCAATTTTATTACTCATAGCGATGAGATAATAGAATAACCTATGAAAACACAAGTTCCTAGACCATCTACTAGGGTTAGGACTATTCCAGAGAGATATGGATTTTGTGGACTAGGATAAGGAAGGGACTATAATAGAAAATCATGACCCACTAGATATAAGGAGGTTCTAAAGTGTTTAGAATTAGACTCATGGCTTAAGGCCATGAAATTCGAAATAGATTCCATGTACAATAACCAGGTATAGACCTTAGTTAATCCACTTGAAGGGATAAAACCTATTGGGTGTAAATGGGTCTTTGAGAAGAAGACTGACATGAAAGGTAATGTGATTACCTATAAAGCTTAATTGGTAGCAAAAGGCTATCATTAAAGATAAGGAATTGACTTTGATGAAACCTTTTCTCCAATTGCAATGCTTAAATCCATTTGGATTTTGCTTGCCATTGCTACTCAATACAATTATGAGATATGGCAAATGGATGTAAAGATAGCTTTCTTTAATGGAAAATTGTTAGAAGAAGTGTATATGACACAACTTAAAGGTTTTACATCAAAAGGTGGCAATCAGGCCTGTAAGCTTTAAAGATCCATCAGGGATTGAAGTAAGCATCTAGAAGCTGGAACATCTATTTTGATGAGACAATCAAAGAGTTTAGTTTCTCTCATAATATGGATAAACCATAAGTTTACAAGAAGGTCAGTGGGAGTGCAATCATTTTCCTTATGTTGTATGTAAATGATGTAGTACTAATAGGAAATGATGTCTTTATCCTTCAGTCAGTCAAAATTTTGCTGAGTAAACAATTCTTCATGAAAGACCTTAGAGAAGTAATCTACATCTTAGGGATTAGGATCTATAGAGATATATCTAGAAGGTTGCTTGGTCTTTAACAGTCAACGTACATAGATAAGATGCTAAAGTGGTTTAGCATGGATCTCTCTAAGAAAGGTTATTTTCCTATGTTGCATGGAAAATACCTTTTTAAATTTATATCTCCCTAGACACATGAGGAGATAGAGTGTGTGAATAAGATCCTAAATGCTTCAGCTATAGGATCCATCATGTATGCAATGTTATGTACGAGACTCGATGTAGCATTTGCTATGAGTGTTATGAGAAGATTCTAATCTATTTACGTAGAGGAACATTGGGTGGCTATAAATAATATCCTTAAGTACTTAAGAAGGACTAAGGATCTATTCTTGATTTGTAGGGAAAGGGATCTATAGGTTAGTGGGTATATTGATGGCAGCTTCTAATATAATAAGGATGGTAATAATTCTCATTCTGAATACGTATACATTATGTGTAGAGGAGCAGTTGTTTAAAAGAGTTCCAAATAAGATATGGCTGTAGATTCTACCACCGAAGTTGAATACATAGTAGCTTCTCATGTAGCTAAAGAAGTCATTTAGCTTAAAAAGTTCATTACAAAACTTGGAGTGGTTACAAGCATTGTTAATCCAATACCACTATATTGTGATAACAATGGGGCTATTGCATAAGCTCATAAATCACAGTCTCATAAACCATCCAAAAATGTTCTTGGTTGCTACCATTTGATCAAGGAGATCATCGATAGACAGGATATGAAATTAAAAAGGTCCCCATAGATCAAAACACTGCTAATCCTCTCACAAAGGGACTATCACAAGGAAAGTTTAATCAACATATAAATGCAATGGGCATTAAGTACATGGGTGATTGGCTCTAGTGTAAGTGGGAGATTGCCAAAAGTATGCCTTAGGGCTCATATAATAGGGTAGTATTCATTTATTTAAACCTTGTGAAATCATACCAAAAGGCATTTCTCTTTATATCATGGTACTTTTATATATTACTTATAATTGTTTGCAATGACTTAAACCATGTTATAAAGTCCCTAATATATAATCATAGTGTGAAGGAAATCATAAAGTGTTCATGATGAGAGATTCTTATTGCAAGTAAATGTGATATACCTAAATATCCCTAATCATAATATTAATAAAATAGGACATTGTTAATGCAGAAAGATCATCACATGTTATACTTCTTAGTTAGATCAAGTTGTAGTTCTCACAAGGTGTAAACATAGAGATGCTTAGAGATAACATGTGGATACTTACCTAGAAAGTAAGTACATCGGAGACCTACCATGAGATCTTCACATGGATATTTAATCTATGTCAGTGAAAGTCTCTCATCATATCAGTGGTGCAAGTATCCTTAGACTTGAGATCACTAACTATCTTAAATATGGAATGACATACTTTAACTCTAAAACTTTTACTTTAAATTAGAAGTATACATAGTGAGGTTCTTAGGTATGTCATAACATATTTAAAGATAGAGTAGTAATCAATAAAGGATTCACCACTCTAGATTACAGTGGGGAGTTTATCTCATAGTTCTAATGAGTAACCTATATTCAAGAATCTCTAGTTAGAGCAAAGTGCTATGTGTGTATAGGATTCACTAAGGCATTTTGGGAACAAAGGTGAAATTGTTAGAACAATATGTTCAGGGCTTAATTAAACATACTTAGTTAAGCTATGTGTAACACCCCTTGCCTATTCCTGAAGGAACTAGACAAGGAATGCTACTTCCCACTGGTTACCAATCCTTGCATTTCCTTAGGTTGCATTTATTTAACTTTTATGACATCGTTTATTTTATTTATCCATTTAGGGAGTTTCCTTAGTATTTTCATATAACCCTCTAATAGTCACTATATTTGATTGATAAAAAACATATTTTTATGGCTATTATCCATTTGACAGAATTTAGGTAGTATAATGGCTATCCGGGTGAAAAATTAAAATTTTAAAACTTGTGAAAAACACTTCTAAACTCATATTCAGCTCATTCACCATTCCTAAACCCTTCTGGTTCCCTAGTATCCACATCATCATAGCACAACTCATAAGGCATCGGGCCCACATCATTTAGAAAAATACAAACATTTATATAATACCATGCAACTAGTAATACATTTAGTCATATAGTTTACACACATATTCAACATTTACACTAACTAAGCCTAGTCCCGCTATACACGAGTGCCATTCTAACAACCATCAAGTATAGAAATATTATCCTCACAAAAATTGATCTGCTACACTGCAAAGCACTTTTGAGGCTAGATTCCTACACTATCTATGACCTGCGCATCAGAACACTGATACACTGAGTATAAAACTTAGTGGTGAATTTAATGTAATAAAAATATTTCATGCATTCATACATGCACAATACAGGTTATAGATCATATTGCAACATACAAAGGTAATTCCAAAAAATAATATTAATTTTATTTATTAATCTCATTAGTTAATTACTAGTAACCTACTATTATGTTTATTTTCATCATTTATCTATGGTCTGTACTATGTGTCATAAATTTATTACTATTGTTACCCCTTTTGATTCATTTTAATGTTTAGGCTTATACTAGATAGATGACACTTTAATACACTGGATAAAAAGGGAAACCCAGGCTGTGTAGTGGCCCACATTTTAGACCTCAGTAGCTACACCTACCTAGTGCAGTGGTCCACACTTTGAACCTCAGTGGTTGCACCCACCTAGTTCGATAGTAGGGATCAGTTCCTAGAAACCTACCTATATCGGACAAACAAATATCATATCAGTAATTATACTGTGTAGTGGCCCCACGTAGACCTTAGTAGCTATACCTACTTGGTCCGATAGCAGGGATCAATCCTTAGACCTCCCAATAGCAAAGAAACAAATACCATATATCATACTATGCAGTGGCCCATTATTAGACCTCAACGGCTGCACCTGCCCACATAATCACACTGGGAAAGGCTTAAGAGGACCAATACCTCTAGTAGCTGTTAATCCCTAGTTGACCGATCAACCCATCTAGTGGGTGTCTAACTATTGGGCCAACTTTATGAATTATTTATTATTTAGTTATAGGTCATTTATTTTCTTTACATCTATGTTCACATCACACAATTTTAGATCATTGCATGTATTCATTTCATTATGCAGTTATGATTTATTTCACATAAAATATATTATTCTTTTGGTTAGTGATACTATTCATTTGGTCATTTTTCTTATGTCTTGCTTGGCATACTATCATCAATGATCATGCCATCCCACATCCCATGGCCTCACACTACATCCACCAGATTTTATCATCATTATTAACATTAAATTTCCATTGTATTCAATAACTTTAAATGATCAAGTTTACATATCCTTTACATACCAAAAGTAGTTTCCACTTATTCTATATTATACATTTTTCCTACACCAACCATTTCCATGTTTCACATTAAAATGTCTCACCATGCATTATTCCATAATCATACATTTATTTCTCACATTTCATGACATATACTTATTACACACCACATTTTCCACCATAACACATCATGATCACACATCATGCACACATGCACATGCCATGTTATACATGACATGCATTTAGCCACATATATATCATGCATATACATATGTTTTTCTCATCTAAATGACATATATATCATCATTATAACATTAATCACACATTATGGCATGCTTATTTCAACTAAACATGCACACACATGTATAAACTCACACTTCCATACACATATTCATACACTTACACATACATACAAATTATGGCATGCATTCATTACATTAAATTCATATACCTAGGGTAATTTTATACCTTTTTCCACCTCTTTAATGCCTTTGCTCCTTGGTTTTTCACTATTTCTCCTTAAACCTACATATGTAACCTTAGACTTAGATAATTCATATCAAATTCTATAGAGCTCCAAATTGAAATCTATAAACATAAAAATTCTTAGAATAACTACGGCTACTTGAAACAAAAATAAAAACTAAGAAAATACCACTGACACTCCAAAAGTGCACTATGCACTCTATACTTATTTCTCCCATTTGAAGCCTTATTTTTTAGTTCTATCACTTAGAGTGTGTTCTAGGGATTATAGATGTGTGATTCCATATAAAATTTATAGGATTTGGTGTTGGTGTGAAGAAAAAATGGTGGAGAGGATTTAGGAGGGTGGTGTCAGCTTTTAGCAAAAAGAGCTTCCAAAAATAATCACTTTTGCTTTAAAAATCATCAATTATGACCATTTAAAGCCTTATAAAATTTTAGGCCCAAACTCCAAAGGCAAGGGGGTTTACTATTCACTCACTATAATAAGAAATTTCAAAAAAATTATCAAATGATCTCAGAATATTAAAATTCCTTCACAAAGATGTAGATTGGAATTTTTGACCTTTATGGTATGCTATTTTTGGGTATGTCTGGGCACACCTCGGGTTATTCCCAGCACAAGTTCATTTAAGGCCATTATTTAATAGTTTACTGCCTAAAATGAATTATTAATTCTGCTAAAATTTTAAATTATTTCATTTTGCTCATTTTTTGGTCTGTCAAAGTTTTATGACTAGTACACACCTTTCCTAGCCTTACAAAGGTGTCTTGGCTTCCTAGGAACATTGTTTAAGCCCTAAAGGTACTATTCATGAAACCTTGATTTATAGGCATTACACTATGAGTTGATACAAGTCCATACTCAAAATTAGATGAGATAAAAAAATAGTGAAAGTAGTTTATTACACTATAACTATATATGGAAGGGTTAAGTCAAACCACTTAACTTTCTAGCACTTGGGTAGTCATGATGCATGGCTAGATACCTCTCTTAACTTGCATACAAGTGATATATCAATTAGTGAATTGATATTGACTTAATGAGATTGAATTTATAGTCCTAGTTAGACTAGGATTCTAATTCACCTAAGCTATTTTGGAAACCCATAGGGTCACACACATAAAAGGAGTTTGAGGAAGATTCAATGAGATTGAATTTTTTAATGATATCAGATATCATTGGAAGATGAATTAAGTAGAAGAAATGAGCAAATGGGCTTAGGGCCCACTTGCAAATAAAAAGTCTAAAAAATCAGGGTTATTTGACTTGGGCTTTGTTGAGTCCAAAATTTTAATTATTCTTGCATATGATTTTTTATGAACTTTTAAAAGGTTTAAAAGGCCTTAAATCAAAGTAATTACTAATCCAAAATGGGTCCTAGAAATGCCACATATGATTAATGAAATTGGGGCCAAAGTAGATTGCATATAAGCCCATTAAAAGGCTTATACGCATAGGATAGAAAGATGCCCAATTGATAGGTCCATTCTAGTTTAACTTAGGCCAGATTTTAAATGTTAAAATTTAACCTTAATAGGGTTTATTTATGATATAAAAAAACCTTATTGTAGCAGCCACCATGAGGAGACATTTTACTATAGAATTTCTACATAGAACAATTAAAACACACATTTTCTTCACTAGTAATTCCTACTAGCATCTAGAATTACAAGTTAATCTCTTCTAAAAACTTCTTATGTAGATTACTTTAAAGGTATTTCTTGAAGAGGACCACTGTGGTTTGTAACAACCTAATGAGAAAAGCTCATGAAAGGAATTTGCTATCATGTTTTTATGGTAAATAATGAAACGTTGCTAGATTTAACATTTAAGATGAATTTTAAATTATCTCGGTCCATTATCATTGCTAGTTTCTCTCAAAATTTTAATTTTTCTATTGCATATGATTGAGAAAAACCAACATTATGTTTATACATCTTCTTATCCATATCATTACATACTCATTTACACATTCCATCAACTACTTTTCTCATGTTACTTATTACTCTCATAGCTTAAATGTGTTTATGCAGATAATATACAATTACAAAAACATCATAACATATAACTATACCATAAACATCACTTAACCTCAGTTAGCACTATTCATATGCATACTTATGTGATCACATAACTTCTCATCCATGTACAAATTTACATGCTAAAAGCATAAACTACACATTATCCATATATTTTTTTAACTTTCATGACTTTAATATGCTTCGGCCATATCATAAACACTTACATACACATCATAAAACACATACACACCATTATTACTAGAGCTTAGTGTTTCAGCCCATGCTTCCATTTATTCCAACATCAATTTTTCATACTTTATTACATACCAACGTATCATTCCATACACTATTATCATCTCTATAGCAAAGAATCAAGGCTAAACATACCTATCTTATAATTAACTTAACATAGCATATAATTCAAGCCAAATAACATTCATTATCTATATATAACCATACATATAAGTTTAGACCATTTTACACATCATGCACATAACCTATATTTCTTTATAATTTAACACCAACTAAACATGCATTCAATGTAATTCAACCACCTGTAAGTACCATACACCAAATCTCATTATATACATACACATTTATATCATGATACACATGCTTTAATGAACCAATTCACACATAAATGTCCATATGTTTTTGTATACACATACAAAGGGTGTCAAATACACCATCAAGCTCTTTTAAGCCTTCTTTTTCCCCTTCCCTTTGCATGCTTCTCCTTTCTCTACAAACATGCAATATAAGCACATTAAAAATTCCATAATAAAATTTTTACACTCATAATACTCAAAGAAAACCTTTATTAGAACCTTATAACATTTTAGAAAAATGTAAAAACCTTAAAAGAACCACTTACATGAGAGTGGGTGTAACATCCGAAAATCCTAATATTATGAATAATACTTCTCAAAGCATGAATAATGTTTCCCAAGCAATTAGGTCACAATGCAATGGCCAAGGGGGACTACTAGTCATAAATTGTAATAGGCAAAATAATGGTGAAAATGAAGTTATTTGCAGTAACCAATGAACCAATAAAATCTTTCACATCAATATCTAGTGAATAGTGACCTAAGTTTACATCGAGTTGTAAAATGGTCGGGATATGCCCTAAACTGACCTAAAAATGGCATAACTTAAAGGCAAAAAATTCCAAATAGCTTAATGGTGTTGAAATCAATTTTTTTTGACATTGATTAGTATTTTATCTAAATTTCTTAAAAATGCAATTGATTAGTTAACCTAGTTCCCATTGGCTTTTGGACCCAAGAATTTAGAGGTCCCTGAATTTAGAATTTCTACAAGTTTGGCATTTAAAGAAGTAGTTTTAGAGGCTTTAAACATTAAAATCTCATTTTTAAAATGGGACTAATTTGGACAATCGAATTGCCACGTGGTATGATTGTTGTCATCCATGGTCTTAATATAAATAATGTATATATGTGTGTACACATGATCAAACCACTATCTTCCTCCCCTATTTTCTTTCATGGGT